>SNQJ01S0094380.1:15507-32043 GCA_010110895.2 Picea sitchensis
TTCTTATTTTCCATCACCCAATTCATAGCAGCCTTGATATTATCATTACTTGAAAAATGAAGTGCACAATTTACATGGGCTATGGGAAATCCCATCACTTCAAGTTTTGTTAGTAACTCCTTGTTGACTTGTAGAACCACCATATCCATAACTTTGGCCATGATAATATCCTATCTAGTTATTGGTTTGGATGAAGTAGGTAATGGCTCAATTTTAGCCTCTAAATCAATGGGCCTTCCAGCCTCCTTAGTTTTATCCATGAACTCATAATGGTTGATTCTCTTAGTATCTAAGTCAGTCTCAGTTTTGGAGTGGCAAGGATTCCTATAGGTAGTGCACACTAGATTAAGCAAAGTTTCAATTGAGTCAGAGATTTTGGTATCATTAGTTAGTTCGACATGCTCATGGTCTTCCTTTATTCTTCTTATCTAGGGCTCATAGTCCCCACACATTAGTGATAGATTTTCCATAACCATCAATTCTTCAAGGATTCCATAGGTTTTGATCTTAGAACTTATTTATTTGTTGTTATTTTCTCATACATATCAATCCATAGAAGTCTAGAGGCCTGTAGATTGTTTACATGCAAAAAAAAATTATTTATTTTTCTTCTCATAATGCCATGTCTAGTCTGAGTCATATTATTTATAAAATAACACTTAATTTGATTTTTTTAAGGGTAATATATCCAATACGTGGTTTCATATCCACATAGTTGGACACTTTTGTAATTTTAGCAATTGCATGTCTACCTCTACCAACTGATATATTAGTATGATCACAGATATTACTCTACTTTTTGATGGAATTACTATGACGTGACATCATCCTTAACTCCTCTTCATTTAACTCCTCTTTATCATTTTTTTATCATTGTCATCATCATCTTCATCAGGAAATTCCCCATGAGAATTGTGATAGTTAAAAACTATTCACGATTCTTCAAGTATTTCCTTAAGTTCCATAATACTGTGTTTAATTCTTTCTACGATTACTTCAAAAAATATATTGGTATCCCTAAAGCTCTAATACCAATTTGAATTGAAGAAAATTAAATAAATAAATATTTTAGTATTGATTGACATGTTCTTGAAGTACAAGGAACGTGTATAAATACATGTAATAATTAATAATCCATGCTCTTTAGGAAAAGGTATGACCATTGATTAATTATAATAAAAATACTTATTGATTATAAAAAAATACTTACACAACATAATTAAGTATATATATTATTAGATAAAAGTAATATACTTTGGTTATATTATGCATGTCGGAAAACATACCTTCTCTCATTGTGTTGGAGGAGAATGTTGAGCTAACAAAGAATATAGTTGAAGAAGAAATTTTCAATTTAGTGTGGGGAATGCAACCTGATAAATATCCTAGGCTAGATGGATTCACTATCCATTTTTACCAATATTGCTAGAATATCATCAAAATAGACCTCAAAAGGATGTTACAATATGTTCAAAATTTTGCTAAAATGGGATGTAACACAAAGTCAACCTTTCTATCCCTCATTCCAAAGGATGTTAACCCCACTTATTTTTCTATATTTTGTGCCATCTCTCTTTGCAATCCATATTACAATATTTTGTCAAAACTTATAGAAAACAAGTTGAAAAAGAGCCTTCATAAAGTAATATCTAAGAACCAAGATGGGTTTATGGAGAAAAGTGGGATTGTGGACAATAAAATATTAGTTGAAGAAGTCATGCACACTAGTTGAGACAACAAGGATAAAGGTATGATCATAAAAATAGACATGGAAAATGATTTGATCGAGTTAGACATTCTTTTGTTTTTTATGTTCTCCATAAATTTGGTTTTTTGTCATCTTTTGGGTGTCATCATGTACTTGTACTTCTTGGATAGAACGTTTAGTTAATGGTAGGCCAATAGGATTTTTTAAAGGGAGTATAGGTCTTAGGAAAGGTTATCCCTTATCCTCACTATTATATATTCTAATTGATGATTCATTGATTTGAAAGATGGATGTTGAAAGAAGATCTGATAGTTTTCCTAGAATCAAAATTGTAAGAGGAATGAAGAGTATTAACCATCTGTAGGATGATACTCTTCTAGTGGGAGGAGCATCCACCATAATTGAAATGAGATTCAAAATCATTCTTGATGTGTTCGTATATTCTTCAAGAGGAAAAATAAACTACAATAAAATGCAAATTTATGGTTGGAACATTAGTTCATATACACTTCAAACACTCTCCAGAATACTTATGTTTCCACATAAAGAAACTTGGACTTTGTAATACCCCTATTTCCACCAACTTGTAAATATAACTATCTGCCAAAAGACTATGCCAGACTAAATAGGTGTGAATGTTGGATTTGATGAACCTGTTGTTATAAAAGGTAATGTATGTATTTTTGTTATTAATTAAAAATGGATAGTGTTGCATAATTGATAAAAGGGGGTTTTTCCAAGATAGATCATGATGCTATGAGAGAGAGAGATATGGTGAGGGGAACCATAAATGGTTGAGATTACCCCCACCAAAATAGTACCTTGTTGGATTTAATTTCTCAGACCCAGAATAGTCCTCTGACCTAGAAATGAATTACCAGTCATGTTGGTAGTTGGAAAATACCTCCTCAAGAGTTAATCAGGAGATAGGGAAGAGTACCCATCTGCAAGGCTTCCAGACCTGACCATGAGCTAGGAATTACGAACCACGCAATATTGTTGAGGAAGGAAGGAAAGTAATGGATTTTCCCTTGGGGAGATGCAGATCGGCGAGAGAGAAGAGTCAAAAGACCAATCTCCAAAAGATAAAATAGAGCTTGCAGTTGTCCAGTTTGAAGAACAACTGAGAAACGAACTCATTCTGGGTGCAAGAAGATGTTGGAAGCATTTTCAGTCCAAGCTAATAAACAGGGCTATATAGAAGACAGGTGACTGTGGAAGTACTCGTTGTAGGCCCCCTTGCTTGGTACAGAGAAAATTGTTTGTTGAGTTCCCGTGGGAGGAGGAGAGTAACCTTCGTCCCTGACTGTCGCTGAGAAAGAAGAAAAAGGATCTCTCAGAGCATCATGGTCTAGCTAGGGGGTGGCCATTGGTAAATCTATTCAAGAGTGGTTGTGCCTATGGCTGGGTGGAAACGAGCACCCCTTTCAGTAGTTTCTTCACCTTCTGGTTTCTTATAAGTATTTTCATACTCTATGTACTGAAATGGAAGTGATGGTTGAATTCTTGTATTTGTGGTTAAATTTTACAGTGTTTGATAAATCATTAGAAATGCTTATTATTCTTCTGTAAACTTCTATATTTACATGGTTCCTATTTGCCTCATCTTAGAAGCTAGAGAGTTATGGGACATGGATCTGTAAGTGAGTCTAATATTAAGCTACGGTCTCTACAAAGGATGGAAATTTTCATAAGGGAGTTTTTCCCAAGGATTGTCATTGTAATGCAAGAGAGTCAGGGTAGATTTAATTGGCATACTTGAGTCCTGCCGACCTCTCAAATTAATTTCACAGGAATACTAAGTTTGAACTTTGTGGAAGGAGGGAGCCTCCTTCAAACCCTTCACCTATGTGACTGAGGGATTATGTCCACAATTCTAACCAAATCACGGCTAAGTGTCGAGCATGCAGCCTCAAGGCTTGTCCAATATTCCATATGGCCAAGGTCTGGGAACCATGCGCTAGGCCTGAAAGGAGATAATATTTTTTGGCTTTGGAACTCTGGGAGTTCAAATATCCTGGGTGTTATGGTCTTACCACTCTCAAACCGGTCGAAGGCAACCTGTTGGTTCGATTACCAACGAGATTGACCGACATATGACGATGTCCATAACCTTGAAAGATGGACCTATCCCACCATTAAACCCTAAACCACTCACCAATCACGAAGTAACATGATCCACAGATCCGAGGGTAATCGAGAGTCTCCCTGACCATTGGACCCATGCCGAGGTGAGTCTGACGTTGACTACTTTGGGAGAAAAGAGGTGTCATGGCACTAAATTTCCTAAATGTTGGAGTTGTGAATTAATGTGAGCCTTAGATCTAGGGAGTCCATTGAGAACCCCTCTTAACCATCTAATCAACCCATGGAGGGACTCGTGTACATCACTTCAGGGAATTCCTACCTAGGGAGAGTGGAGCTATCATAACACCAAAAATCCCAAATGTCGGAGCTGCGAATTAACGAGAACCATAGATATAGGGACACTTTGGGATCTTCCTTGGCCGTTGGATCTATGCCAAGGTCATTTTGGCATTGACCAATATGAGAGAAATGGGATGGTAAGCGAGCGAAACACCCGAATGTCGAATTTGTGAAGTGATAAGAGTCGTATATCTGAGGATGTTTCAAGATCTCCTATGACCATCGAATCTAGACCATGGTCATCCCAACGCTGACCACTCTGGGAGAAAGGAAGAAGTCACATGGTGGATCCACTGAATGTCGAAGTTATGAAGTAACAGAGGCCATAGATCAATGGATCTACGTGGACGCATCTCGACCGTGAGATCTAGGGGCATCGAAAGGCTATCAATATGGAGTGATGTCGCATGCTGACATCACCTAGGGTGATGTCGACCCATGTTTGGCATGCCGCATGTCACATGGACTCGTACTTTTCACAGACCCTATGTTCCCATTAGAATATGAAATGTGTCACCCACTGATGAGGCCATGTGTCATCTCTGCCTTTCCGCATGTCACCCCCCCAAGGTAGATATTCACTTGGAGTACTCGGGACCCACCTGTCCTTGCCTCTGTGTTTAATATACCACCATGTGTAAGGTTGGACCCTTAGGGAGTCCAACACTTTGGAACTATGGAGTTTTGTAGTGTAGTTTCGTAGATAAGGTGAAAGGAATGAAGGTCGGAGCCATGTGGAAATATTTTGGGATCTTTCGGGAGTTCAAGATTTCAGAACTTCGGAGGATATGTGTGTAGAAAGGAAAAGGAGTGTTCAACACCGAAGCATCGAATGTCAAACTCCCCTCTAGATTGTGTGTTAAATGAGGATCAAGTCCCATTGTTGGATTGGACGGTGGATGGACTTCCATTGTGGATGTAGGAACATGGAGATGGTATGAATGAGATGGACCCACATGGCTCTTGACTGATAATGCCTAAATAAGAGCTTTGAGAGGCCATAAATTGCAATTCAGAGCTCGGATTTGAGCATGGTAGCAGTCGTTAAAAAGATAGGGTTGAGTAGAAGAGGATGGAGACCTCTGAGAGAGGATTCAATATGATTAAATTAAGAAATGTTTTGATGTCACATCCCTAGAAAGGGTAGTTATGGGTTGGGTGTGTTACAAACTTCCTTTAGGTATTGAAGAATGTTAATATGCTTGACTAACCCAACATTTTTCTCTTGGTAAAGTGTATTGGAGAAGATAAGAG
The DNA here is from genome assembly GCA_010110895.2 of Picea sitchensis. Lineage (NCBI taxonomy): Eukaryota > Viridiplantae > Streptophyta > Pinopsida > Pinales > Pinaceae > Picea > Picea sitchensis. Next base: position 20,897 of record SNQJ01S0094380.1, read on the forward strand.
TGAAATTTCAACATTGGGGATCAAAGTGATTAAATATAGCTACAAGAATGGTCCTTATTAACTTGATGTTCTTATCCCTTCCCATTTTCCAATCTTTAGCAATGTTGGATCTAAAGGGGGAAATGCATTAGGAGGCCCAAGAATTAAGGAAATTTCTTTGGTTGGGGGGTAATACAAATATTGAGAAATTTCACTTGGTAAATTGGAATATTGTCAAAGCAACTCAAGAGCATGGTATATTTGGGATAAGGGACACTTCCATTATGAATTTGGAATTGGAATTTGGGAGAGAATATTATTTGGAGGGTAGTAATATGTAAATATGATTGGTGGGGGAGTGTTCTACATGAAAATTATTTTTCTAATGAAAGGCTCCGGTGCAGAGATGGAGATATAAAAAATAAAAAAGATTCATTAATTCTAAAGCTCATCAAATCATAAACTATAATAATTTGTGACAATTCAACATGGATTCCAAACCAAGTGCTTGAAAGACAAGTATATATGATACCTTTGAAGAATTGGATGGATGGTATAAATATAAAAAAACCTTATATGATATACATGAATCATCAGAAATCTCATGCCAATGGATGAATTGGTATATTAGAGATCCCCTTGCACATATCATTCCTCTAGCTCAAACTTTATTTGATGTCATCAAAGGATGCATTCCCTAGAACATATCATCCTTAAATCGTAATGGGTGGAGTTTGATGGACTATTGTGTTAACAGTGGATATCATCATCTACTCCAATATCATACTCTTCCCCAATATTCAATATTTTGGGAGAAAATTTGGAGTTTGGATGGAATTCCCAAGGTAAACTCTTTTGTTGGACATCGATGAATTGTAAAATTTTGACTAGTGAAAATATTCTAAAACTATGGATTCAAGGGCCTTATAGAGGTGCACTATGTCTTTCTTATGCATAGAAAATTCAACATCTCTTTCTAGAGTGTGAATATGACATCAATGTATGCCATGATGATTTCTTTAAAATTTGCCATATAATGAAAATAACAAAGAGATAGAACATCATATTTGTTCATTAGGTTGAAAGCTACAAAGGAACTTTCAAGAAAAAACGTGTCCTTAAAATATTAGGGTAGCTCTACCTAAGTACATCTATTGGAAAATCTGGTTAGAGCACAACTAGGTTGTATCCAAAAAAGACTTGGATACCCTTCTTAGAGTAGCAATCAAAGCCAAAGGAATCTTAGCTGAATATATTAACTCCAAAGGTAGGTAGTTTCTACAAAGTCAATATTGGGAAGAGGATGAATATATTTGGATTCATCATTTCCAAAGTTCCCCTATTCCCTTTAAAAAGGTGAATTTCAAACCTTCTTTCAAATAAAATTGGTAGCTTCGATCAGATGTATATAAATTTAAATAATGGAGGTTAGATCAACATTCATATTTTTTTATTTTTTTATGGAGCATCAAAAAGGAATCCAAGGGTGGTAGGCACGNTTTGGATGGAATTCCCAAGGTAAACTCTTTTGTTGGACATCGATGAATTGTAAAATTTTGACTAGTGAAAATATTCTAAAACTATGGATTCAAGGGCCTTATAGAGGTGCACTATGTCTTTCTTATGCATAGAAAATTCAACATCTCTTTCTAGAGTGTGAATATGACATCAATGTATGCCATGATGATTTCTTTAAAATTTGCCATATAATGAAAATAACAAAGAGATAGAACATCATATTTGTTCATTAGGTTGAAAGCTACAAAGGAACTTTCAAGAAAAAACGTGTCCTTAAAATATTAGGGTAGCTCTACCTAAGTACATCTATTGGAAAATCTGGTTAGAGCACAACTAGGTTGTATCCAAAAAAGACTTGGATACCCTTCTTAGAGTAGCAATCAAAGCCAAAGGAATCTTAGCTGAATATATTAACTCCAAAGGTAGGTAGTTTCTACAAAGTCAATATTGGGAAGAGGATGAATATATTTGGATTCATCATTTCCAAAGTTCCCCTATTCCCTTTAAAAAGGTGAATTTCAAACCTTCTTTCAAATAAAATTGGTAGCTTCGATCAGATGTATATAAATTTAAATAATGGAGGTTAGATCAACATTCATATTTTTTTATTTTTTTATGGAGCATCAAAAAGGAATCCAAGGGTGGTAGGCACGAGGTAATCCTCATGGATCTTAGAGGAAAAAATGAAATTTCATAAGCTTGGGGATTAGGAAGGTCATCCAAAAATTAAGAAGAAGAATACTCTTTGCTTCGGGGGCTAAAGTTAACAATGGAAAAGAAAATTCAACACTTAATCACCTTGAAGGATTCTATAACTATGATTAATTTGATGCATAATAAAATTAATCTAGTAGATTATCATCTTGCCTCTATACTATCTCGAGTGAAAGAGGTTGCAAAAATTCAAAAGGTCTCCCTTTTCCATGTCCCAAGGATTCATAATAGCCAAGAATACCTACTAGCCAACAAGGAAATAAACTTTAAAATTAGGGAGATTTAGGTTAATGGTCAATTAGCCTTTCAAGATATACCTTAATCACCCATGAATTTAATAACAAGTACCAAAAGAAAATTAATCCATGTGTTCCTCATGTTCCATCCCATCCACCAAGGAAGAGAAGTAAACATGACAAGACCCAAGGCTCCCTCGAAATGGTCTCACCAACATGGATAAAATGTATTGAACACTCTAGTTTAACTCATCCTAAATGATTTGTAAATGGTAGGGATATGGCCTGTCCATCTCACCAACAAGGATACTTCCACGAAATAAAAAATCATAACCTTGGATCTTTGTGTTACGGGAAATTCTATACCAATGAGGCCACAAGTCGAGTTTGTCCAACAATTATAGGGAAATCTATATGGAAGTCGAGTCAAAACAAATGAGTTAGAAATATGAAATTCAGGTCGAAGGAGAAACAAATCAAACAAATCCAAGTCGACCAAGAGTCGGGTAAACCAAGAAGCCAAGTAGACCAAACATGGACCCATTCTAATCATGGGAGGATTTAGTCGATTAGATATTTTTGTTGATCGAATAGTGAAGGTGAATCGACCAAGAAAAAGACAAGTCAGATGAAATTCGACCTGTGATCAGAGAAATAAATTAAAGGGAGGAGTTGGTGGCAAACAATGAAAGGAAGCCTTCTAGAAATTGAAATTAGTAACCAACAGGCGAAGAAGAAAGTTTGAGGGAGAATTTAATTACCATCAATGTAAGAAAACGTTTTGGGATGAATTTTGGTGATCCACGGTGCATAAAAAACGTATGGAAGTTGATTTTTCCATTCACAGATAGAGAAAATGTTTGATAATTCAGTTTGCAATTTGATGACGAGGAAAAACATTTTGGGGCAAATTTGATAGCCAACGAATGGGGAAAAATGTGTATATGATCCATGGGAATCTAATAAACATCTCGACATTCCCATAATTTCATATGTAGGTCATCTATGACTTGTGGGAAAATAAAAAACACCCTAGAAAGTAGAAAATGTGCCCAACAATAATAAACTATATGCATAGGTGCTACAAGATGAAAATTTACTTTAACAAAGTGTTCATAGAGAACTGCAACTCATAATAAAAGTACCTAAAGAATAGAATACATTAACTCACAGATATCAACATTTAGATGGGATTATTTTATTATGCTTGGGAGAAATTACAAATGGATGAGCTATACACTGAATATGTGTATTGTTACTCATGGTAAAGAACAAAATTATAGATTCCATGGCTCAAAGACACCTTAACTTATAGTGAATAGGCACATTAAATCCTTCATCCACTTAACCTCAAGTAGGTTGTCCTCTTCGAGCTTCAATTTATGCTACTTTCCTTCCCTCTTTCTCCTTACATATCCCATTGTTGTCCTCTTCATTGTTGCTCTCATTAATTTTAGTGGGTTGTTGTTGGAAGGCCAACAATCACAATTGTTTGTTTCACCTTCCCATTTTGTTAGAAGAAAAAAATAAAATGAAATAAACAAAACAAGTTTATTTACAAAATCTACAAACATTTTCCAAGATCCAATTCAGATCATACCTCCCCATTTGAAGGATTTTAGTCCCCAAAAGTTGGACCATTAAGAAGATAGAAGAACAAGTATTCCATTTTCCTTTGCATATCCACCATTCCATTGTTGATGAAGGTGTCTTATTTCCTACTTGTCTTCCTTTGTTTCACTGCTAGAGGAGTTGTGATCTCTCTCTATTGATGTGATTTAACGAGGTATGCCTTTCCACCCTTGACCAAGCAGTAATTTGTTTCTCTCTTGTAGAAGGTAGCATCCTTGTCTCACAAGTAGGGGCTACCCAACATAACTCCACAGGAGTCCAATGGTGCAACTTCACATTCCACCTCATCAACATAGATGGCACAAATGGGAAACTTGATTTTACATCTTCGAGTGATTCTCATAAAAAATTCCCTTGCAACCATAATAGTGAACTTGGTTGCACTAAATCATAGGTTTCTATACCAGGCTCATCAACTAGTGTTTCAGAAACCAAGATACTTTGAGAACCACTATCGAACAAGGAATTTACCTTCCGGTTCTTCACTTGAAACTTGATTCGGAATATCACATGTTTATCTCCACTCACCCTTGGATGTTGCAATGTGGTGAAAACAACCACTTCATCTAGATCAAAGGTTCTTTCTATTACTTCTTCTTTTGTATCAGTAGATACCTATTATTTTCCCTTGGAATTTAACCACTTTGGATGGAATTCGGGATGAAGTTTCCAACACTTCTCTTCCATGTGTCCATCTACATCACAATGTTTTCAATTCCTATTAGGATCCCTCCTTTTCTAAATTGTGGTAACTATCTTCTTGTCTCATTTCTTGTTGGTTTCTTTTTGGCCCATGTTCTAATTTATTTTCCTAGAGTCCAATTCAATGTATAGATCCTTCCTGCTCGCCTCATCTATTCTTTTTACACCATGAAGTTGCAAGTGTCTGAAGATATGGATGAAAAGTCCTCCAAGGTACTTCATCACCACCCTTAGATATTCCAAAGATATACCCAACCTGGTGGCCTACCTCTTGATCTTAGAAGTGTATTCTTGCACTCCTTGCACTTGTTCTTGTTGAAGCTACTGCTACTCTATGAGTTGTTCCTCTTTGTAGCCTATGGGATAGAATTGTGACTAGATTAATTCCTTGAATTCCTCCCATTTCATCACTATGGGATTCTTACCTATCCTCAGTGCATCCACATAAATATCACACCATAACAATGTGTGTCCGGTCATCTTCAAATGAAAAAGGAAATCTATTGTGTTTCTTGGATTTGATAAAGACCAAATTAAAATTCCAATTGTTTCAACCAGCTATCCAAGGCTTCAACATTAGTTTGTCCATTAAACATGGGTATTTATAGCTTCACTTAAACTTTGAAAGGAACATTGGAAGATGAAGAAAATTTGTTATCATTACCTAAGTTTCCAAGAACATTTCCTTTGGAACCTTCTAGGCCAACCTTGTGTTCTTCATGCTCAGTCTTTGTTGAGTGTGATTCCTCACCTTTCATTACTAGTAGCTATGTCACCAACTCTATTAATGTAGCAATGATTTTCTCCAAACAAGTCAATCTGACCTCCAAGTCTTCTCTATCATATTCTTCATGATGATGCCCTGCCATTAATGGTGCTCTACTTCTCTGTTGTCCTAGTGGAAATTCGTGTCCAATGTTTTGGTACTAGCTACGATTGTTTACCATGCAAGTGTTATCCAAGCCTTCAAAACCTTCTATGATACCATCTGATCCGTAAACCATAGGCCTATGCCCTATACATCTCACCAACACAGATAATTTTGTGGAATAAAATAATCATAACCTTATCTCTTTTTGTTATGGGAAATTATCGACCAATCAAGTCACAATTCGAGTCAGTTCAACAATTATGGCGGAAACTATCAAAAATTTGAGTCGGAAAAAAATGAGTCGGAAAGATGAAAATAAGGTTGGAGGTGAAACAAATCAACCAAAGATGAGTTGACCAAGAGTCGGGTCTACCAAGAATCCAAGTTGAACAGACGTTGACCCAGTCAAATCGTGGACATATTTAGTTGATTAGGGATTGTTGTCGGTCGAATAGTGAATGTGAATCAACCAAGAAAAATCGCATTTGAATAAAATTTGACCTGTGATCAAAGAAATCAATTAAATGTCATATTTTGGTGGCTAGCAGTGAAAGGAAACCTTTTTCAAATCGAAATTGGTGACCAATGGGTGAATAAGAAAGACCAATGGAAAATTTAATCACCATCAATGTAAGAAAACATTTTGGGACAAATTTTGGTGATCCTCGATGCACAAAAAATGTATGGAAGTCGATTGTCCCATTCACGGATAAATAAAACATTTCAGAAGTCAGTTTGGCATTTGACGACATAGGAAAAACTTTTTGGGGTGAATTTGATAGNAAATTTGATATATAGGTCAGATATGACTTGTGGGAAAAGGAAAAAGGCTCTGGAAAGTCGAAAATGTGCCCAACAATAGTAAACTATATGCACGGGTGCTATAGGATGAATGTTTACTTCAAAAAAATATGCATAAAGAATTGAAACTCATAATAAAAGTACCCAAAGAACAAAATACATTAACTCGCATATATCAACATTTAAATGGCATTATTTTATTATGCTCGGAATAAAATAACAAATGGGTTCCATGGGCTATAGACTTATTCTGTGTATTATTACTCACGGTAAATAAAACAATTACAGATGTCATGGCTCAAAGACACCTTCACTTAGAGTGAACAAGTACATTAACTTGTTCCTCCACTCAACTTCAATCAGGTTGTCCTCTTCGAGCTTCAATTTATGCTACTATCCTTCCCTCTATATCCTTGCATCTCCCTTCATTATCCTCTTTGTTTCTTCTATCATTACTTTTAGTGGGATCTTCTTGGAAGGCCAACCGTCAAAACTATTTGTTTTACCTTCCCATTATACCAAAAGACAAATATAAAATGAAATAAAAAAAACATGTTTATTTACAAAATTTACAAACATTTTCCAAGATCCAATTCAAATCAATAAACAAGGTGGGACAATGACCAATTTGATCCTTGTTTGATGGGAGGAAGGTGGAAAATCATGCTCCTATGAACCTTTCTCAACTCTAGTAATGAATTTATGGTGGTTTTGCTCTATATTCATTGTGTTTGTAAGTCTTTTGTTGATTTTGGATGCATAGGAGCATGCAATCAACACTGTATTTATCTCTAGTTATGGTCATTTTATTCTTTACTTTAAATTCTTGAATAAATTTTCTCTATCCAGCAAATAGAATATTAAACATTCATCATGGACCATCATGCCTACAAGAGCTAAGGATGATCTTAAGAACTCATGAAAAAATGGTTTAGGAAAATAGAGAATTTATTCTCGCTCCCATCACCAAGTTTCATGAATATGAGTAGCAATGCATTTTACAAATTGCAAACATTATGAGAACCCTAGTGCAATTCTAACAATAGTTGGTTATTCTTGAGGCACAATGCAACTTCCTAAAAATTGTGGTGGATAATTTTAACAAAGAATCTCAATCAGTGGCCTCTAACCATTGTATGTTAGAACTAGGTTAACATAAGGATGAATACACCATCATATAGTTGATGGAAGACATGTAACTTAGAGAACATGAACTATAGCATATAGCTACAGTCTTGGAAGAGATTGAAAACCATCACTTTTTATTAGTCTATTATTTCTAAATTTATTAGTGTCTTAGGCATATTTTATAGGATATATAGCAATAGGGAAATCTAGGGAATTTTGCCAGTAGATATTATAAACATTTGTATTTTGATCTTGATATATGTAAATAGTATGAAGAAACAATACACTATGTATGTTTAAAGAGTGTTGTTAGCCTAGCTACAACCATTTTTTCTAATATAAATTACCCAATTTCTTTAAAAACGAATAGTAAACAAGAACACAAGAAATCATCATTTACTGAAGCCATCATCTAATATTGTTGAATTGAATTCAAAACACCTTGAAATTATGATATTAGAGGAGAAAATATTGACACAACTAAAAAACCAATTTTTTGGGCCTTCATTGGTAGGTTTCCTCATTCTAACATGAAGTTAATTGAAGTAGTCAAGGGATTAGTGCAAACATTTTGGCATAATAACACTATACCTTCTTCAAACAAAAAGGATGTACTAAAATTGAGAAGGGGTTTTAGGGGCCATGAACCACACATTAAACACTTTATTGACTCAACACAAGAAGAATTATATGATATATTCAAGAATGAACATAAGGCATTGAAATTGGGCCAAATATATTTTGAGAAATGGATGCCTTGGTATGTTATAATAAACATACTTGGTAACATGTGTTGTTATAGATACCACATAAAAAATAAAAAATAAACATTATGACACATATGTATATTTTTCATGTTTTGCATTATAACCATGTGGTGGAATGCTCAATGATAATACTACCAATTTCATCATGAAACTCCAATCATAACATCATGTGTAATAATCTAGATCGATAAAGATATTATGCAAAAACATGTTTCGATGGGGCATGCTTCAAGTGTGGTGGAATGAAATTATTGAGCCACTGCATTCAAGATAGAAATATAACAAATTTAGGAATATGGTGGTATACATGAAGAGATTCAAATTTGTCACTTATGACATAGGCCCTGGGAAAGAAAGACAAAAGATACAGCTAATGATGTCCCATGCCAATAACTTTATCTAACTTAACATTTATTTTATTTCACACTTCACTTAGAAATATAACTTATGTCAAGATCTCTTCATTCCACTTGGTACAAGTTTGCAATTCATCAAGGAATTCTTGAAAAATACCCAACAATATGTTCATCATGTTCATGTGGCTCAATGGTAGAATGAGCAATTTAGAATATTCAAAGTTGTGTTTCACGTCAGTACTATACTTTTAGTGATTGAGTTTTTTGAGAACTACACCCTCTAGGCCCAAAATGAGATTCAAAGTCAATATTATCATTCATACTAGGTTCCCTTAATGGTCCATATCACATATAGGCATGGTATAGATAGGACCAAAGAAAAATGGGAAAAATTGAAGGAATATCACTTCAATGTAAGTGATAATAAGTGCCATTAATTTAATTATGTATGTCATTTCTCTTGGTTGTTTTATGATCAATTGAATGAGACAAATATACAAGTGCAGTGCTAGTGGATTTGGTTCGATTGTTGTGGTAGTCAATTAAAAAATGTCAAATATTTCAATGGTTGTGTTCATTCCACAAAAAATACATAGTGGCACATATTTGGAACTATTTTGAGACTATCCATGGGAAATGAGAGCATCACATAGTTGAAGTGTGTGTCCAAAATATCCATTTAGAGAGTATTCGAAGTTATCTAAAATTCACCTATTCGAGATCAAAAATCTATAGTCATGTGGTGTACATCACTAATGGTATAGTGAACAAGAGTGCAAGTAGAATGTATAAGGAAAAACCATGTGTATATATGTTTTTGGAAGGTGATCAGGGTAGATCATTCACATGCATAAGAATGCAAGAGTGTTCCTAGGACTCATGGTTTGCACTTAGTTAGAAGATATAATAACACTATATTGGAAATATGGATGAGAAAACTCATTTTCTTATGCCCCCCATGTAACGATAGTTAATGAGATGAATGTGAATCATTAAATTGGGTTAATACATGGCCTCTCATAACACTTTTTATTTATCAACATGCAATTATTAAATTATCCCCATTAGAGAAAAACCAATCATTTATTTATCCAAATTGTAATTATATCTTAGATATTATACATCCTACTATGATTTGTAGTCTCCTTGACTTGTCTATGGTCATTCATTAGATATTAATGACCTTATGTTATCTTATATCTTGCTAAAATTCATTGCATATTCATTTATTTCAACAATATTCAACACTTTATATTATATTCTACAGCGCACATGTACGTAGTGGCTGCCTCAAAACATAATGAATGGGGTGGAGATTATTGGCGATCAAATTGTTTAAAGGTAAATCAAACCCTTAATATATCCTTAATTGGCGATGAAGGAAACCAATTCCGAGTTGGGTCAACGGTTGTTAAAAGAGAATACTTGACGTAAGACAACAAAACATGAAATAAGGGTAGTTAGGTTTAAGGATTACAAATAAAATGCAAGTGTGTACCACTTTAAAAAAAAAAATCATTGGTAAAATCCTCCAATATTTACTAACTCAATCTTTTAGTTAGAGCACTCACATGCTCCAACTTTTGAATATATCTTAAGTATTCTAGTTCAATTAAAAATATTATTGACATTTTCACCCACAACCTAGATTCATTCAAATAATAAACTTTTACAATGGATGTAAGGCCAACCGAAATAGAAATCTTTTGTATGCAGATTCGTTATTATGACTATTTTTCAAAAATGTTATTGTACAAATGAAATCCCCATATCCTATCTATACCTTTTATGTATATCTCATTTTCATTTAATATTCGCATGGTCCATTTGTATTTTCAACTTCCCTTATAACGTTATGTCTAACCCTGACACAAACTTTTGCATCGCATGCCATTGAATGAAAGGATAGGTCCAAAAGTTATATGGAAAAAAAAACATTATGAGTAAGGTAAATTAAGTGATTCACCCAATAAAAGGATCAGAACAAAGAGAAACAAATTCACTCACGCTTTTTGGTCGAGGTTCTTTAGACATGAATACCAAAAAAGGACTCAAAATGAAAGTACCCACCCATTGTGGGTGAGGTGGGCTAAGAGACTCACCCAAAAAAGCTCAAATGAAGAGAAACATAATCTCTCACCCTTTTTAGGTTGAGTATGAGGTACAAGTCACTCACTCGACAAAGGAGAGTGAGGTTATTTAGGTACAAAGACAACAACAAAAAAAGGGCTTGGAATGAAGAGAAATGGAGTTGTCCACACTTTTTGGATTGAGGTACAAGGTATGAGTATCTCGTTCGATGATGTAATGTGAGGTTGTTTAATGTCAATGCATGTGGTTGATGGAGGAAGGGTTTCTGTAGCATAATGTAATGTCCCCCACCTCTTAGAGAGGTGATGAGGAGACTTAGTGGCCTGGGCACCCCCACTAGGTCATAGTCTCA
>SNQJ01S0094381.1:20327-30757 GCA_010110895.2 Picea sitchensis
TTAGCTAACCTAACTAAGCTTGTAATCACCTTTGTTTTTCTCACTTAGGTGACGAAAGAGGCGCAACACTCATGTTCCCTTTCTCACCAATGAACATACATCCTGTTGCACAAAGTTTGGAGAGGTTTATCTCTTGTTGTTACTTTTTTTGAACATTAAAAGAGGTGTACGTGGGCTTCCTTTAAGACAATCGTGTATGTACACAGGCTAAGTGTTACTTTGCCTACGTACATATGCGTGTTGGGCATGGAAAATCCACGTACATGTAGGACCAACCCTTTTACAAGAGGACATAATTCCAAACATTAAATTAAGCATAAAAGGATGCATGAAAATGAAAGTAAAGGTTTTTTCTACTTACTTGGTCCAAGTGTGAGGATTGTTCGTCCACCGTAGCTCCTTGAATTTTCATTTTGAGGAAGAGGCTTTTTTACCTTTTTGGTTATTTTCCAAATTGTAATGGTTAAAATGGTTTTTCTGCCTCTATTTATAGACTTATTTTTACCATTTTTTCCCTAATTTGGTCCCCTTTTTCCCCTTTCTTGGCTTGGTAGCTACTTGAGTTCCCTTTTGAGTGATCTTTGGGTCATTCTAAGGAATTTTTTCTTTTGGTCTGGTGTTTTATTGAGATGGGTTACACTTATACCATCCCATGGTAAAAGTCATTTTTTTTGACATTTTCATATAGGTTATGTTTTCACCCCCTGTATTTTTCATGTTGTTGACATTTCCTGTTTTCCATAAGATCGATCCCACCGAAGTGAAACACAGAAGCTTCAATGTTTCTTTAGAAGTGTCGTAATTAGGTGGTAGAGCCTTCCTCTACATGGATTCCCTAGGTAGATCCTTTTCTGCATTTTGGTGTCCATGCTGTGAGTTTTATCCATAGGCCTGGGAGTCCTTTTAGTCTTGCCATGATTATGTATTGAATCCTCATTCTTCTTTCTAGTCATCATTCTTGGATTTTCCCACAGGACTCCCTAAAGAACATGGTTTATTGTCTTTCAATATCACTTAAACTTTGAAAGCAAGATCTAATGAGAGCTCATTTATTCTTTTCGGTCTCGTTTGGATTACTTGAGAAAAGAATCCCCCTTGGAGTCTTCTTTAAGCCCTTTTCAGACTCTCTAAAATTGAAAATATTGACGAGAGATCTTGTTTCCCTTCACGTTTGCCAAACTCAAATTTGAAGGCACATCTGTCTGGCAGTAGTTTACCCCTTTTTCGGTCTGGACATTTAATTTACAAATAAAGGTATGCCCTAGGCACTTTGGTTCGCTAGGAGAGTATTCTCAGTCATAAGTTTAACCCTTTTGTGGGCCTGGGGGACTAGATTTTTGAAAAAAGAGTCATTCGCCTTGGTTTTGGTTTATCTCTTTTTCGGGCCTTTGAGATTACTTATGAAAAAGGAACCCCCTTGTAGTCCATAGTTAAGCTCTTTTTAGACTCCCTAAATATGAAAATATCATCGAGTGACCTTGTTCCTTTCACACTCGTTAATTGGTCAACAAAGAACATCTATTTGGAATATGTTTAACCCTTTTTCCGGCCAATAGATTATCCAGGAAAAAGGTTCACCTTAGGAGACATGTCTCGTCGAGAGAGTTCTCATAAGTTATATTTTATACCTTTTATGTCTTGTTGGGAGAGTTTTCCATAGTTAATCTCTTTTCAGACTCCTTAAAATTGAAAAGATATCCAACTATTCTTGTCTCTATCACACTCATTAAAATGGTTTTGAAGAGGCATCCTTTCGATACAAGTTTAACCCTTTTTCGAACTGACTGGACTAGTTACAAAAAATGAACACTGTGGATTCTTCTTTTACTGTTTTTCAAACTCTCTAAATGTGAAAAACCACCGAGCTTACCTTATCTAGGCTCATAAAAATTCAGATGGAAGGAGTCTTGTTGCGTCATATTTCATTGCACCGTGGGTCTCATCCTTGCGTCTTTGGCCTAATGCCGACTTCATGTTGCTATTAATTGAACCTTCAAAGCATTCCTTAAATGCAAGCCTTGCAACACTTTTTCCCTTGTGATTTGGCACCTTGACCCATGGAGGAATTTTCCTGAGTGTCCATATCCTTCACATGTCTCCTTGCACTAAGCATCAATATGTTCCAAGCGCTTGGAACTAGTTTGATTTCTTGTGACACTCGTTCCTCCTTTGTAATGTAGAATTCCTTTATTCTTTTTCAAGCTTGTTAAAAATTTGAAAAAGAATAAAAAGTAAAATATTCCAAAAAGAGGGGACATGATATACATTCTCTTTTTTCAGTAGCAAGATAATATCCCTTGGACAAAGCACATCCCTTCGTTTGTTCTCCAAGCATCGGGATCTACTATGACCTTGAGAAGCTATTCTCATTACATAGAGATTTTTCCTCCTCCGTTTGGTTACTCTTCCAAACATATGGAGAGTTTATGGTGCCTCCTGTATCGTTGACTTATGTCAATATTATATTTCTTGAGCCTCATCCTTTTTTTCGTGCTTTTGTCTAGTGGAAGTTTTATCCAACTTGAGTCGGCCATTCTGCAGTTTATCTCTTGACTTTCATGAGTCGCCCATCCTGAGAGTCCAACCAAGTTCGGATCCAAAACCAATGAATTTTTGTGGCTGATGATCGAGATCCTCCAGTATTTCCTCGATGACATGTCAAAGACCTCAGGGTAGTGAGTCTTACACTATTATTGTACTCCTACCTTATTTTTGAAGATATTGAAGTTTTTTCTCATGCTATGAAGTCCTCATCTCCAACCACGGGCATCAATTCTTTTTGAAGATGCATATTATATTTTATTTGTATATCTTCAAGTGATTTTGAGATGTAGATGCATTGTGTATTTCTTGCGGCTACATTTTATATAGACATTTATATCACATGGATCTATAGTGTACTTGATTAGAATCCATTCTTAGTTCATCCTAAGCATGGGTATGCCCGCCTAGGAGAGATTATCATTGTTTTTCATATGGCATGCTCCCGAACACTCGTCCTAGGCTCACATGACTTTGTCCCTTCCCACTAGTAAGGATATTTTAATGTATTTCATCCATCAGTTGCTCTTCTGACCTCACACATCAGGGGGAATCTGTTATAGTCCAAAAATGTCTTACCTATGCATACATGACATTGGCCTTTCCACTTACATATTTTTCCAAAATACTGCTCAATCTTCTTCTTAAAAAACCTTTTTTTGGAAAGTGTATGCACCCTACTGAACTAATATCTCATGCACACACACGTTCTGCATGCTAGTTATCCCACATACATATGTGTGTTGTATGCTAGTTAGCTCACGTTTACCTCCAAAAGTTTCAAAAAATATAAAATTTTAAGGAATTCGATGGAGTTTATGGGATATAGAGGGGTTCCCAATGATTTTACCCATTTTAGACTGTCCCCAAATAGAATAACCATATTTTATCATATAAAAAGAGATCTTGGGGTCTCATTTGAAAGGAAAAACAAGAGAATAATAAAACTTTACCAAAATCCCTTCCCCTTCTTAGCCCAAGTTTTGCATCCTATTCTAAGTTTTGGCCCTAGCCTTCCCCTCCAACCCTTTCTCCTTATACAACCCTTTCCCTTTTCCCAAGTGATAAATTGGTTGTGAGAAGCTTGCATGGGATTGATGCACTTGGAGCCATGGTAGAGGAGCCCAGACTTGGTTCATGGAGTGATTTCCGATGAAGGTTGTAATCCTTTTGATCTTAATATTGAATAAAAGAGTTCATTCTTGTTTTAAAACATTATGTCTATATGTTTTTATTGATTTATGCATTTATTCCAATATATGAAAATTGAAAGTGATAAGTAGAGATTGTATGTGTTGTAGCATTGCTTTCCTAAGTTTTTGTAGGTCAACTTTGGGAGGAGACCCACAATCTAGGAAGTTGCAAATGAGAANCAAGTGATAAATTGGTTGTGAGAAGCTTGCATGGGATTGATGCACTTGGAGCCATGGTAGAGGAGCCCAGACTTGGTTCATGGAGTGATTTCCGATGAAGGTTGTAATCCTTTTGATCTTAATATTGAATAAAAGAGTTCATTATTGTTTTAAAACATTATGTCTATATTCTTTTATTGATTTATGCATTTATTCCAATATATGAAAATTGAAAGTGATAAGTAGAGATTGTATGTGTTGTAGCATTGCTTTCCTAAGTTTTTGTAGGTCAACTTTGGGAGGAGACCCACAATCTAGGAAGTTGCAAATGAGAAAGATGTCTACACGAACCGGAAGGGATAAAGGTGTACACATTGATCTTCTTTCATCTCTCTTATCATTCAGTTTATATATTTTTGGGGTAGTTTAAGGGTAGAATAATCTTTTAAGGGAAGTTAACGCTATGCTTGTACGTAATCCTAGTATAGGGCGATTTTCCCCATAGAAGTGTGTTTGGATGTGTTTCCTGGGATCATATTTCCAACTATTACAAAAAGAAGATGAATGAAAAGAGTCATTCTTACATAATGATGGGATACTGTAAAGAGTCTAAACCCTATCGAATGTTTAATCTTGTCAAAGAACAAATCATTTTCAAACGAAATGTTTGGTTTGATGAGATTTTTTTTGGCATCAAGTTTTTGCATGCCTCCTTTGGACTACTACAGGATAATCCATTTGATGTTGTTTTTGACTCAGGTTCACTTATTCCTTTTTTTAGTACTTTGACTGGATAGTCAAACTATGTTCCTATTTCAACTAGACAGTCAACCTCCAAGTCAAATAATCTATCGATATTTTTTTCGACTCGTCCACCATCTCCATCGAATAAAATTATTTTGACTTATGATCAAATTTCTATAATGAACACCAGTTCACCCCCTTTCTTGTCTACCCAGATGAGTTTCCAAGACAATTGAAGTTGTTGGACCTGATGCTGGTGATGTTTCCTTCAGATGAAAAACTTGAAGTCAAAAGAAACATGCCCACATTGCATTGATGACTTATGTACYTGAAACTTTTGATCATATTGTCTACTCAGATTCTCAACAACAACCTGAATKGAAATAGGATATGCAAACAGAAATTGATTAGTTATCAAAGAATCAAACTTGGTACTTTCTTCCCTTACCTCAATGAAAGAAGGTTTTGAAGTGTCTATGGGTATATAGAACCAAATTTACCTCTAAGGTTTTAYTGAGAAACATAAATCTCACTTGGATGCGAAGTTATTTTCTCATAAAGAAGGTATTGACTACACTGAGACATTCACCCCTATTGCAAAGATGAACTCTATTTGACTRATTATTTCCCTTGCTACTAGTTTTAGATGGAAAATCCATCAAATGGATGTGAAGAGTGCCAACTTTCTTCATGTATACCTMTCTAAATAAATTTTCATGGAATGTCCTCCTAATTTTTTGAAAKATTATAACCTATGTTTTTTACTCAAGAAGGTTCTTTATAGTTTTAAGCAATATCTACATGCTTGGTATGCTAAGATTCACAATTTATTTCTTTGACTTGGTTTCAAACATTGTGAATACGATCACATCTTGTATGTACTCCATACCAATGGAGACACTGTCATTGTTTCTATATATGTTGATGACCTTGTCATTACTGGAAATAACATTGATCTTATTATTATATTGAAGAAACAACTTATTGACTCCTTTTACATGAAAAATCTTGGCACTCTCCATTATTATTTGGGTCTTCAAGTATTACCACTATGTGATGGTTTTTTTATTTCTCAATTTAAATATGTAATGGATCTTTTGAAATTTTTTAATATGGTTGATTATAAACCCTATACTACTCATTTTCAATCTAGAGTAAAGCTCATCAAAACTTGTCAAAATATCGAATTTGATGCTACACTTTATCGACAACTAGTTAGTAGTATTATTTATTTTACTCATAGTCGACCTAACATTTCCTTTGTTGTTAGAGTGTCTTCTCAGTTTATGCAAGACCCCAAATAAATCCATTGAAAATCAGTCAAATGAATTGTCCATTATCTAAAGGGTACCCTCATTTTGGTATCAAGTATTTTCAAAGTTTAGATTTGTTGGTTGGCTTCCCTGACTCCAACTAGGCTGGAGATAGTGATGATCAGAATTCCACTTCTGGCTATGTGTTTCACTTCATCACTAGACTGTTGGTGTGGTTGTACAAGAAATAGAAGGTAGTATCCTTGTCAACTATATAAGTATAATATCGTGGGATCATTCATGTAGGTTCAGAGGAATTTTGGATCCTCAAACTTCTAGGTGAACTTGGCTTTCCTGTTCATACCTCTACTACAATCTACTATGACAATGAAAATTCCATACAGGTTGTTGAAAATCCTTTTTCGCACAATAAGATGAAGCATGTTGAGATCCATGCTCACTATTTGAGATAATTGGTTCATGAGAACATTTTATCTCTTGAATATTGCAAAAAAAATGATCAGCTTTTTTAAATGTTCATTAAACCTTTAGCTAAAGCCATATTTATCAAGATCAATCCATTGTTTGGGTTTCAAAAAGCTACAATTATGGGTGGATGACATGCTGACATAATTTCACTTATTGAATCTCCAGAACTGTGTGTTGATGGGAGGGTGTTGGAACATCAAGTCATGATGGCTCATCACACTTCTCTTGGAATCATTCGGTTAGGAGGTCAACCTACATATGGAAATATTCGGTCAAGTAGTTGACAAGTTTTTCATTTGGACAATTGACCAGTAGTTGAAGATAGTTGGTGAGTGGATCAACCGGCTAAGAAAATGAATACAAGTGGGATGCATGGGTAGTTGATTCGAGAATCCTTTTCAGGCCAACTTGGTAGTGCATATATGATGGATTCAACTCCAACAACCAACAATTATATGTGGTCAAAATCCTTCCGATTTCAAGTAATTTGGTTAGTTATTGAAGCTATAAATAGAATACCCCATGGGTCATTATCATCAAGTGAATGGTGATATCATTGTTGTGTAATAGATGCCCAATATGCATGTTGATGTTCTAATCACAATGTGTTGTTATTAAGTGCTATAAAAATGTCTTTAGACACCACCTTTTGTCTTTGAAATCTTATTTTCATCTTCAATTATCTACGGTACTATTTTTTTGTTTCATATCAGGTTCCACCCAATCCCCCAAAACCCTTTAGTATATTAGAGAGTTATATCACTCGACATTCCTTTTTTCTTAGGACCCTAAAATCCCTATTGTCTATATTATTCCATTGAAATTCCTACATCCTTGAGTGTATAAGGAATTTGGGAATTCTGTCAACAAAGTAATACTTGATTTGGAGTAATATTTCTTGGGTCTTGGTGGAATCATTTTCATATACCTATATCAAATTAATCCTTTCAATATTTTTAATGTGTGGGTATAACTCTATTAGAACCCCTTTGTGTGGACCCAACATTAAAAGTGTGGGTGATGAATATTAAAATACTCATGTCGATCTATAGGTCATATTGAAATAACTCAGAGATAAAGCTTTGGAGGGATATTTAGTGGAACCATGGCCCATACTTGAAACATTGAAACCACACACAAAAATATTAAAGAATTGTAAAATCAATTCCAAAAGCTTAGAGACTCAATTTATTAGCTTGAGGCAAAGGTTGAAAAAGAGGGTGTGGGAATTTCATCATAGATTATCCAATAGGGTGTTGATCTTAGGAACTAGATAAGGTTATTATTTATGAATAAAACAATTCTAGAAAAACAAATGGAACCACCCATGGGGGAATATTCAACAAATCAATAACATCATACTAACATGTTCTTTCTAGATAACCATTACACATTGTTCTAGGATCACATTTTGTGGCATTGATTTCCAAAAGTAGACATGAACAAATTTGATGGTTCTAATTTGTATAGTTGGGTTACCTAAATGGAACACTATTTATATCTATGTAATTACTAATGACCTAATGAAAATTATATTGGAGTCTTTTAATTTGGATCCAAAATGTTGGCAATGGTACAAAAAATATCATGGAAGCTACAGTTCATGAAGGACATCTATGCTCATTTCAAATGAGACACTCACTATTTGGGGTGAATGAAAAATTTCACCCAAAAAGTATAATTATAGACTTTATTGTAGTCTTTGAACAATTTTCAATATGCACATAGGGTCTCTCTAATGCCATTTTTAAAAGAATTTTTCATTAGTGGTATCAAGGAGAAAATGCAAGAACAAGCCATGATGTAGTTCCTAACTCTTGGAGTTACTTCACACACACCTAGGATTTCCTTTTCCTATGTTTATTAGTCATTATTTAGTCTCCTATATTTTAGAAAGAATATTCCTCTAGGGAGAATATTCTCTTCAGTTTTCACTTCAAGTTGATCTGTTGAGTGGAGTCTAGATACTACATTGCGATTATCACAATGCAACATTAGGATCATCACCAAACTATCAAATTACCCATGATTCCCTGATATCCTCCTCACTTCACTATGTTTCAGTCAGTTAACTGAAGACTGATAGACTAATTAACTCAGCTAGGTGGTAGTTCACTCCCGTAACTTCCCGAGAGACTAGAATGGGTGGCAGTTTAGTCCCGTAACTACTGGTGTGTGTCTATATCACTCTAGACCACCATTATGGAACATTGGACTCTCCTCCAGCACACATTGGTTGAGTTATAAAGAGTATATCATGTGTAAATTATCATTCATTCGGTTAATGAGAATTCTTCTAGTGTTTCCCTCGTGCTTCTCTTTCCTCATATTTCTTCGCAACTGTGTATGTCAATTTCTAGATAGATATATTATGTATAGGTTCAACACATTTACATGGTATCAAATTCAATGGACTACTATGTAAAAGACACACCAAATTATTTTTGCAGGTACCGAAGATAGAAGACAATGGAAAAATGGAACTTCCAAAATCATTCATTCTTACACCTTACAAATTCTGTGCATGGAAGGAGAAGATGATAATTCATATTCAAAGAAAAGTATTGTACAAGTTAACCATGAACACAGAGGCATAACCAACATCATCCTTATAAAAATCTAAGTATCTAAATCGAATGGATGAAGCATTCAGAACAATATGCAGTCTCATTTCTTCTGAACTTCTCGTTCACATATCCTCTTGTAAAACCCCTAAGGAAGCCTGGACCACTGTGGAAGGGATTGTTTTCAAATGGGGTGATATGAGGGGACAGATGCTCGAGGTGGAATTTCTCACATTGCATCCAAAAATATTCGACAATCTCCAAGATTTCTTTACCAAATATAAGGATTTGTTGTCGCAACTCAAGGCTTGCGGGGTTGATAAATATAAGGAGGAGAAAAAAATGGTTCTCACCATTCTCTCCAAACTTGGTCCAAAATACTCAATGTTTTTATCCGCATTTCATTTAGTTATATTCACATTTGGATCTACCTGGAATATTCCCTCTCTTGAGGAATTTATCGAGTCTCTGACACAAGAGCAGAGCAAGCTCATAAACATAGGAAAAATCAAAGGCCCAAAGGTGCTTGCACTTACTGTACAATATGGTAGTGGTCATTGTTGGTGCAATTATATGCATAATATATTATCAAACATAAATTATCAACTGGGATTCGTAATCAATAGAGTTGATGAACTATATGTTATGATAATAGATAGATTCCTATGTATTTTTAGTATAGCTTAGATAAAAAAACCATTTAGAAACCAACACACTTGTAAAAATAAAAATCTCCACACAATTCGAAAGCTGGAAAGAAAAACTCATAAACAAGCAAAAAATCTTGCTCAAGTGATGGGCATGTTCATTGATGGCTCATGAAAAGAAAAGATGAACTTTGATTCTATCTCCTAGAGAAACTAAAATAACAAGTGGCCGAATGCTCCATTAAAGATCATGTATGGTGAAATATGGAGATCCAACTGTTCTTGCATTACCACACTTTGCAACAAATTCGAATAGTGAAATCAAACAAAATAACATGAAATCAAAATAACAAATACATGAAATGAAAATCTACACTAACAAATTACAATAAGCTTACCAGGCTGGATTGGTGGCCCTCGCCGATGCCAAAATGGAAGCTTTAGATCACCAGATGCTAACTTCTAAGAGACACAAGATCTCTGAACTCAAACTTGCATTAATCTTCAACAAGTAGGTTTACAAAAGGAGTCTCTTTGTTAATCAAATCTACATCATAACAATTCTCTTCAATCTACATCATAACAATTCTCCTCAAGAACCTATCATAATAATTCTCCCCTTAATCTACATAATGATAATTTTTTCCCCCCCTCATGAAGAGAGGGCACTCTCTTTTATACATGAGAGATTTGAAAACGAGATAAACATCTCATAATTACAGATCTACTTTTCTCTCAACCAATTTCCCATTATTACAAAATATTATCCCTTCAAATCCTCACACATATCTTTCATATATCTTGGATAAGATATGACAACCAAATATCCATGATCTTTTT
>SNQJ01S0094382.1:0-13120 GCA_010110895.2 Picea sitchensis
CGTTCATTTATAAAATGGGTAACACCAACTTCAAAATGCCTCAGAGACCAAAACTAAAGAAAACTCAGATCACAACATTCTACTCTGGTTTGCAACTGTACTTTTTAATAAAATTCACATAACTGCATCTTCTCATACTACAAAATTAGAATGCTATTATAATCATACTTCAACATTGGAATATTTTTGCCTTATGAACATTTTTCCATTTAATTGCATTAAATTCGGCAGGGACTACGCTGCTCCGCTGCCCTTGTTCCAATCGTGATTGGACAGGTTAGAAAATGCCATGCATCAACACTACTATAAATACTCTGCAATATTTTCACAAGTTTATTTAGAAGAAATAGAGTTTTTAATAAAAAGATGGTAAAATGCCTATGATCTTTTTAACTCCCATTACCAGACCAAACATAGATTCCATTCCTATCCTACATAACCAAATTCCCATTTTTTGCTCTTCAATATTACACTATCCTCTATCTATCGGTTGCTCTTTATTATCCACCCATACTATGGTTTGCTCCACAATGTGGAGAAACCAAATCACAACCTACCATTTGTTAGCCCCCTTAGGTTAAAATAATCTAATTGTAAAGCTCTGATTTCATGATATTCTGGTTGGTCAAGTATGATAACAAACATACAAATGTTGAAAGTCGATGGGAAGAAGCCATGGTAGGGAATTTTCAAGGTTCAAATATATTTTATACAAATGCTAAGTAATGGACAACAAGTATAGTCCATGGGAGGAATTTTATACTTCCATTTTAGAAATTTTGACATCTCTATATGATAGAGGTGTTTAGCATATTATAAAATTGAAATGAATTTCAACTTTATCAAGTAGTCATTTTGCTATAATTTTGATAATAGGTTGTGGAAGATTTTCCATGGAATCATGATACTCTATGGAACCATACACACTAGCGTCAATTTGGAAAAGGGAACTCTCGCATGGAAACATTGATAGTTTAGCTATTGACCTCTCTAATCGTGAGATCGAGAGATCGAGATTCAAAAAACTCAATCATAATAATTCGTAGTGTTTGTTAATGACCCTTCATTAATGATCCATGGCTTCCTTTGTCACAATGTGGTGGGCACAAAAGTGCATCAACCATGTATTCAATAATGTGATGGTTCTCGCACAATCCCGAAGGACTATCTAATCAAAATCAAAATCAAATTGCATCATTTTATGTTGAGGCATGCATTAAGATCTCTTTCTGGGAGAGCCTCTTGCATTTTCCTTCTCTCAATATTTCTTAAAACTATGTGGATTTTTTGGTCTCAACAAATGCTCATCTTAACAAGACATGAACTAGTTGGTTAGTCATTTTCATAAAATAGAGGATATTTTTTTCCATTTTAGTAGCACAACTTCCATATTGAAAGGGAGACTCAAAGAGTCCTCAAGAAAGCGTTGAATCTTTAGTTCCATATTCAATTCCAACCCCAAATATAGCTTCCTTATTTACATCCCTTAATGTTCTTGTGTACTTTCTTCCAATGCTACCACCACTATGATGTAGCTATTATATTATATCTAATAATGCATGAGCTAAAGGTTTCACCCTTATATGAAGCAAGGGGAAGGGAAGGACCCGTATAAAATTTCTTATCTATGCAGAGGTGGATAAATAATAGATCAAGGTGATACCCATTTAGTGAGCAAACACATGCAAATATTTTGATGGAAACACATTATTATTAAGATTTTTTACTTTTCTTATGTTAACAGTACATCTAGGTAAATAAATAGTAAGCACATCTAGGTAAATAAATAGTACTTGATTGATTATTAAGTAGTCACAAATGCAAGCTTGAGTGTTATTGTAGTTGTGGAATGCTCAATATAATATTGTGACAAAAAACAATGAGGAATTTTGTAGTAAAACTTCAAAATAAGAGAGAATCCACCATAAAAGTTCAAAGTTAAACCCTTAACACCAAAGATATCCAAACATTCACCATGAGCAACACCAAAAATATAGAGAGAAGAACCCTTAAGGTAGGGTAACACCATCAAATACTCCTTATGGAAGGAATCACTCCATAAGCCATGTTTGCTAAAAGATAATACAATTCAACACATCTCCAATATAATGATACTCATGTGTATTTATAATTTCTCATGAGTATTCCTAGGGGTTTTATGCCAACTAACCCTTATTATTATATTATTTCCTTTTAATTAGATAATGGATATATTTTTTTTCTTTTTAATTACATAGTGGTCATATTCCAATAATATGATCATGTTACATTCATTATCCCCTTGGGTACCTCCCGAGGTACCCCATATTATCTTCCCTAGGTACATTACATTCCATCCCCCTTGGCATGCTTCATCCTCGAAACATGGGAAGAAGTCATGTAATATGAACAATTAAACAATGTAGTCAACTGGTACCATGAATGAGCATCCATCCATCTTCGTGAAATGTGGAAATGGGGACCAACTGCACGGTATTTCCTTGATCTTGATTATGGTTTTTCTTTAGGATCCATGTCTTCATTATTTTACTTTGATATCTCCATGCATTGATTTTATTCCTCCACGTGCTTCCATTCTGGTTGTCTCTCTGGTTCATGTTTTGAAAGTAGTCCATGTTAGCACTGATAGTCACCCTTAGATTACGGGAGGATAAACTCAGTACCCATCAGAGTTTTTGGTGGATGTTTGGTTTATATGAGTGGAGGTCAATGGAAAAAACTCAATATATGAATGATGTTCAACACAAAACTAGACAAGAAATGTACAGGGAAGTGAGGGCCACAACTAACTTCAGTCAGTGAATTGAGTTTAAGTGTGAGCAGAGGGAAGACTTAGTAAGAAAGGTGGACAAGACTTTTATGGGCATCAGGCCTTCAAGCAGCTNAATCCACCATAAAAGTTCAAAGTTAAACCCTTAACACCAAAGATATCCAAACATTCACCATGAGCAACACCAAAAATATAGAGAGAAGAACCCTTAAGGTAGGGTAACACCATCAAATACTCCTTATGGAAGGAATCACTCCATAAGCCATGTTTGCTAAAAGATAATACAATTCAACACATCTCCAATATAATGATACTCATGTGTATTTATAATTTCTCATGAGTATTCCTAGGGGTTTTATGCCAACTAACCCTTATTATTATATTATTTCCTTTTAATTAGATAATGGATATATTTTTTTTCTTTTTAATTACATAGTGGTCATATTCCAATAATATGATCATGTTACATTCATTATCCCCTTGGGTACCTCCCGAGGTACCCCATATTATCTTCCCTAGGTACATTACATTCCATCCCCCTTGGCATGCTTCATCCTCGAAACATGGGAAGAAGTCATGTAATATGAACAATTAAACAATGTAGTCAACTGGTACCATGAATGAGCATCCATCCATCTTCGTGAAATGTGGAAATGGGGACCAACTGCACGGTATTTCCTTGATCTTGATTATGGTTTTTCTTTAGGATCCATGTCTTCATTATTTTACTTTGATATCTCCATGCATTGATTTTATTCCTCCACGTGCTTCCATTCTGGTTGTCTCTCTGGTTCATGTTTTGAAAGTAGTCCATGTTAGCACTGATAGTCACCCTTAGATTACGGGAGGATAAACTCAGTACCCATCAGAGTTTTTGGTGGATGTTTGGTTTATATGAGTGGAGGTCAATGGAAAAAACTCAATATATGAATGATGTTCAACACAAAACTAGACAAGAAATGTACAGGGAAGTGAGGGCCACAACTAACTTCAGTCAGTGAATTGAGTTTAAGTGTGAGCAGAGGGAAGACTTAGTAAGAAAGGTGGACAAGACTTTTATGGGCATCAGGCCTTCAAGCAGCTTGGAGAAGAAAAAATCAGACTCAAGATCACTCTTAAGCTCAAGTTTCAAACACTAAAATATGTCCAGAAAACACAGTCACAACAACACAATGATCAAACCTACATCACCATGTAGCTACAACAACTTGACTAGATCCTCCATGCCTGAGCCATTTAGTGTAAGAGGGAAAAAAATCACAAAGAAGATGACTAAAACTGGTCACGATACCGCTGCAATCAAACCTACATTACAACAACATAACAACCCTCAACTGGATCCTCTATGCTCGAGTGTTTTAGCACAGTTTTTTACAAAGAGATGAAAAGAGGCCGACTTCTATTAATACGAAAGTCTCAAATTTGATACATAACCAGAGAACAGTTATGGCATCAAAACATTACAAAATAGGGAGCTCTGGTCAACCAGTTAACGACCATAACAAAATATCAAAACTACCTAATTATACTTAGACCAGTCCACCACTACCAGGAGTGTGACCTGGCTGCTACATTCAAATCCTTTCGTTCGTGCTTTCTTCTTTAGACTGAGCGTGCATCCCTCTGTCAGACGCAAGCTCAGATTGGCATGGGCATGTAGAAAAATCCATCCACAGAGGTACCTCGGGCTGAGAACTCTGTTTTCCACGGTCGACTCCTCCATACTTTCTAATTACTGAGTGAGTCGAGGTTTCAACAGCCCGACCTACCTTCCATTAACTACTTTTCCTCGGATATTGAACGAGACCTAATGCTCAGGGGGAGGCCACATGCTGCTCTAGGATAGGATGCCATATAAACACGAGATTTCGGGGTCGTCAAAAGTGGTTTGGATTTAGACCACTTTTGGACCTAAAATCCATCACCTTTCACCATATATCACTTTTGACTTACCATGGTTTTAATTATGGGACCACTCAAGAAAATTATCGCCTGAGCATGTTGAGTCCCCGCAATGAACTGTGGCCGTAAATCTGGTCCCGATCTGAGGTCTGGATGCACCTGCTAGATTTAGTGCTACTACCAAGCTTAATCGCCCGCCAACTTTAGAATCCGCCAAACTGTGACCTGGGGGAGGGGGATGCTATTTTTGACATTGAACAATAATACCTCCCAGGGGATGATCTGACGTGGAGGTTTGATGTCATCATGTTGATGCTTCATGAAAGAGAAGCGACACGTGTCACTGAGAAAGAAGCGAATAATATGCCCACGGTTGCATGGACTGAGTGCCACGTGTCATTGTTGGATAGGTGTCAGGTGTCATGACCGGCGAGCACACCACACATCTACACTGATGGCTGCCACATACTCTCTTAAATCGACGACTGAGATCTCCTTCGGGTCTCTGGGCTCCGGGAAAATGAAAACTCAATCTTATTTTTTCCTTGAAGAAAAACATCCAGAGTTAAGGATTTGACGATGTGTGGCCTCCAGAGATCGATGGCTGAGATCCCTTCGTGACTCTGGGCTTCAGACTTCTCAATAGTCAAACTTTATTTTCCCCAAGAAAATTCGCCGGAGCTAGGGATCTGATGACACATGGACCCTGGATTTGGACGGTTGGGATCCACTTCGGGAGAAACAAAACTCAAATCTCACTACCTTCAACTTCTTTTACCCAGAGCTATGGATCTACTGACGCGTGGCCCCGCCGATGGATGGTCAAGATTCACTTCGGGCCTTCGACACTTTTTCCACTTCGGGATTTCGGGCACTTCGGGACTTTGGGCGCTTCGGGAGTTTGGGACTTTAGGCACTTCGGGACTTCAGCCACTTCGGGACTTTGGGCACTTCGTCACTTCGACCACTTCGGCACTTCGGGCACTTTGGAACTTTGGCCAATTCAAGAATTTGGGCATTTCGGGACTTCGGGCACTTCGACACTTCGGGCTTCGGCCCTTCGAGAAATTCGCGCACTTCTCATTTCAAGACTCCCAAAGCTCATTTCCTCAAACACTTGGATCGGATGCTACCTATCCCCTTTAATATCTACAGCTCATGCTTGTTTCTGGACTTTGGAATTTTCCCTTCGCTATACTTGGTGCAATTTTGAGATTCTGAATACCCGCAAGCCACTGATATGAACACGTAGGATCTCCACCGTTGAAAACTGAACCCACCTACTGCTTGTGTTTCAAGCCTGAAAAAGACTACCATGAAAGATGCATCGGTGTCCATGGTTATGGCCTGAGTGAACAAGGACTTGGACAAATTGTTGTGGGTTGGGAAAACAGGGAGACTAGTGACTGGAAAAAGGAGACGAGTGTTCATCCTTGGACAAAAACAAAGGGGCTTGGGGCTATGATTTCTTTCAAGTAATACATTAAGGGAAACTAGGGCACACAAACAAACAAGGAAAACAAAAAACAATTTTATCGGCCGAAGGGGGAAAAACTTTAAGACTCGGCCTACTAAAAGGAGAGAGATAGGGGAAAGATACATTATTAGGTATCCTCAACAAACCCATCCGACTCTTGACAACCCTATGTGATAACATTTGGCTCCACAGGGGATGGCATGCTCCCTGCGATCTGCCAAGAACGTGCAGTTCTAGTGCCTTATTTGTTGGGCTATGGAGTCTAGCTCAAAACAACGTTGAAGAAAACAGGGAGATATGTACACTACTCTACTTAAAAAATGAAAACAAACACATGGGCTCTAGAAGGAAGGAGCTTATTTATGTATAATCCTAAGCTAACTAATTTTTACAAAGTGCTAGGTGAAAGTAAACTTCCACCATAGCCACCCAGACTGTCTGGTAATATAATTCTTCTCTTCACTGCAAATGGTCCACAAAAGATAAAGGAAGTATGACAGCATAAAGAAAACACGTCTTGGAATGCTAACAATACCCCCAAACGATGACAAAATGAATAATTATGCAGGCTCCAATGCTTGTGGAAAACACAACTCTAAATAAAACCCCACAGGGTCAAATAAATTATAATCAGGAAAGATCAACTGGTAAGAAATTACCTCATGTACTTCATTGCTGCTCACTCATCATTCGATGTTCTCAGAGTATACAGGTGGGTGGAGGACAGATGCAGGTTGGCTAATCCCAGGTGATATTTTCTCACTTACAAGCTTTGGACAGGAGATAAACTGCACATTTAGCTCCTCCTTTTCTTCTCCATGGCTCTCCCAAGGATCAGATTCATACTCATCATAAACAAGAACCATGGAAAATCTCTTCTCTTCGTCATCTTCACTGAGATATTCATCAAAAGTTGGCTGTTCTTGGTTAGTATTTGAAACAAATTCTTTATCATAAGCGGGATTGCCAAAAACATCAGTTTCCAGGACAAGAATATCCTCTTCATTTCCTTTATAAGAGAAACAAATAAACTCTGCCTTCAACTATGAAAAACTAGGAAAAAACATAGAGGAATCTTCCCTAACTTTTACTGCTAGCTTTTCATCTATCTCAGCTTCATAGCCAGGAGAAAAATCTTCTGCAGAATACACTTGCTCTTTGACATTGGAATATTCAGATGAGACATGTTGATCTTCATGAATGATTAAAACAACAGACACGTCTGATATGATGCCAGACGTTTCTATGTTATTTCTATCATAATGAATATCATCCAACACCTCATGCTCTTCATGGAAAATGATTTCTTCCACAATAACAACTTCATCACAAAACTGATCTTTGTGATAGGCAGAATCTTTATAAAACAAAGAAAACTCATCACAATAGTTTTCATAAAGATACTCATCTGAAAAATAATCTTTACAAAACGAATTGAAAGATGCATGAAAACCTATCAAAGAGATGATGCTTGCAATGGGAAGAGACCGACACCAATCATGAGCAATCCCCCTTAATGAAAGCTTGAAAATATTAATATGAACATCTTCATGCATGATATGAAGTCAATGAATAAATTCATGAAAGTCCAACATATGTTCAGCTGGTACTTCCCACTCTTCTCCTCAAAATTTAGGAAGGATTTTTTCCCATTCATCTCTATCAGGCAGTGGATTAGGGAAACCCACTATTTTCGAAAAATCATAGAAGGCATACCTTTGAGCTAAAATATTTTCCATTTCAAACCAGTGGAGTCACCGTGGTGAAAAATGAGCCGTCATAATAATGTGTCCAGCATTAGTTCACCATCTAAAACTGGATCTCTGCAATGTCATTCTTCCCAGGGAGCCTTTCAATCTGGGACAACAGCTAAAAGCCTTCTTGAGAAATCTTTCCTTTCTTAATAATCCCCTCTGGGTCAGCTTTAGGTGTAGCCAGAGGAATTTTTGGAGTAGACCTCATGTGTCTACCTCTGGAAGCCACAACTAAAACAGTGGAGTCTCTAGATGCAAGATATGCAATCTTCAATGGTATTGATTTCGATGCGCCTTCAGAATCAAAATTTCTTTGTCGTTCTTACCCAGGGAAATGTCTTCAATTCATTCCCTGGAAATGACACCAAGAATGTTCACACTAATAGTCACCCTCAGATTGTGGGAGGATAAGCCCAGTACCCATCAGAGTTTTTGGTGGATGTTTGGTTTATATGAGTGGAGGTCAATGGAAAAAATTCAATATATGAATGATGTTCAATACAAAACTGGATAAGAAATGTACAGGGAAGTGAGGGCCACAACTAACTTCAGTCAGTGAATTGAATTTAAGTGTGAGCAAAGGTAAGACTTGGTAAGAAAGGTGGATAAGATTGCTATGGGCATCAGGCCTTCAATCAATTTGGAGAAGAAAAACTCAGACTCAAGATCACTCTTAAGCTCAAGTTTCAGACATTGAAATATGTTCAAACAACACAGTCACACCAACACAATGATCAAACCTGCATCACCATGCAGCTACATCAACTCGACTGGATCCTCCATGCCCGAGAAATTCAGTGTAAGAGGGAAAAAAATCACAAGGAAGTTGACTAAAACTAGTCACGATACTGCTACAATCAAACCTACATTACAACAACATAACAACCCTCAACTGGATCCTTCATGCCCGAGTGTTTTAGAATAGATTTTTACAAAGAGATGAAAAGAGTCTTAATTCTATTAATCTGAAAGTCTCAAATTTGATACATAACCAGAGAACAGTTCTGGCATCAAAACATTACAAAATAAGGAGCTCTGGTCAACCAGTTGACGACCATAACAAAATATCAAAACTACCTATTTATACTCAGACCAGTCCACCACTACCAGGAGTGTGACCTAGCTGCTACATTCAAAGCCTTTCGTTTGTGCTTTCTTCTGTCAGAATGAGAATGCATCGCTCTATCAAATGCGAGCTCAGATCAACATGGGCATGCAGAAAAATCCATCCACAGGGGTACCTCGGGCTGACAACTCTGTTTTCCACGGTCGACTCCTCCATACTTTCTAATTACTAAGTGAGTCGAGGTTTCAACAACCCAACCTACCTTCCATTAACTACTTTTCCTCAGAGATTGAACGAGACCTAATGCTCAAGGGGCGGCCACGTGCTGCTCTCTGATAGGATGCCATATAAACACGAGATTGCGGGGCCATCAAAAGCGATTTGGATTCAGACTGCTTTTGGACCATCAATCCATCACCATTTGCCACGTATCACTTTTGACTTACCATGGTTTCAATTGAGGGACCACTCAAGAAAATTATCGCCCGAGCATGTTGCGTCCCCGCAATGAACTATGGCCATAGATCTGGTCCCGATCTGAGATCCGGACGCACCTGCTAGATTTAGCGCTACTGCCAAGCTTAACCGCCCGCCAACTTTATAATCCACCAAACTATGCCTTGGGGGAGGGGGACGCTACTTTTGACATTGAACAATAATAAGATGATCTAACATGGAGGTTTGATGTCATCATGCTGATGCATTATGAAAGAGAAGCGACACATGTCACTAAAAAAGAAGCAAATAATATGCCCACGACTGCTTGGACTGAGTGCCACGTGTCATTTCTAGATAGGTTCTAGGTGTCATGACCGACGAGTACACCACACGGCTACACTGATGACTGCCACGTACTCTCTTAAATCAATGACTGAGATCTCCTTTGGGTCTCCGAGCTTCGGTAAAACTCAAACTCAAACTTATTTTTTTCTTGAAGAAAAACATTCGGAGTTAAGGATCTGACGACGTGTGGCCTCCAGAGATTGACAGTTGAGATCCCTTCGTGGCTCAAAGCTTCAGACTTCTCAATAGTCAAAATTTATTTGCCCCAAGAAAATTCGTCAGAGCTAAGGATCTGATGATGCGTGGCCCTTGGATTTGGACGGTCGAGATCCACTTCGGGTCTCCAGGCTCCAGGAGAAACAAAACTCAAATCCCGTTGCCTTCAACTGCTTTTACCCGGAGCTATGGATCTGTTGATGCGTGGCCCCGCCGATGGATGGTCTAGATTCACTTCGAGCCTTCGACACTTCTACCACTTTGACACTTTGGGCACTTCGGGACTTCAGGCGCATCGGGACTTCGGGCACTTCGAGACTTCGGGACTTCGAGCACTTCAGGACTTCAGGAACTTCGGGACTTCGGGAATTTCGACACTTCAGCCACTTCGGGACTTTGTGCACTTTGGGACTTCGGCCACTTCGGGACTTCGAGCATTTCAGGACTTCGGGCACTTCAACACTTCGGGCTTCGGCCCTTCGGTAAATTCACGCACTTCTCATTTCAATACTCCTGAAGCTCATTTCCCTGAACACTTGGATCGGATGCCACCTGTCCCCTTTAAGATCTACGACTTATGCTTGTTTCGGGACTTCAGAATTTTCCCTTCGCTATACTTGGTGCAATTTTGAGATTTCGAATACCCGCGAGCCACTAATCTGAACTCCACATGGGATCTCCGCCGTTCAAAACTGAACCCGCCTACTGCTTGCGTTTCAAGCCCGAAATAGACTTCCATGAAAGTTGTGCCTAGTGTCCATGGTTGCGGCCTGAGTGAACAAGGACTTAGACGACTTGCTATGGGCTGGGAAAACAGGGAGACCAGTGACTGGAAAAAGGAGACGAGTGCTCATCCTTGGAGAAAAACAGAGGGGCTTGGGGCAGTGATTTCTTTTGGGTAAGACATTAAGGGAAATCAAGGCGCACAAATGAACAAGGGCAAACAAAAAACGATTTTATCGGCCGAAGGGGGAAAAAATTCAAGACTCGGCTTGCGAGAAGGAGAGAGACAGGGGAAAGATACATTATTAGGTATCCTCAACAAACCCATACGACTCTTGACAACCCTATGTGATAATAGGCCAGATGAAACACTCCATGGATTTCATTCCATCATACATTTTGCGAACTAAAATGTGATGAAAATCCATTGCCTCTATGAACAATTTGAATTACAAAGAAATGTGTCTCTTGAAAATGAAATGTTGAATAAATCTATTACTACATCTTCTACACATCCTCCCACCATATATCCATCAACAACTAATTCTCTAGGAGCTCTTTTAAATTTGCACTAGATATATGATTATTATTTGTATAAAAATAAATGAAAAACACATAAAACCTCTTGAATAGATCTTTTATAATATCTTCATAAACCATTAAAAAAATTAATTTCACTTATCTTTAAACACCATATCCACCTTGATTCAATTCAAGATTCTCTTTCCCATATACTAATAATAATAATAATAATAAAAAATTAAAAAAATTAAAAAAAATTAAAAAATTAAAAATATATATTATAATTAAACAAATATAATAAAAACATTTTGAGATAGAGTAACTACGGGTTTTCTTAAAAGCTATGCTTATGTTAGTTAGAAATAATGAAGTTCATTGTATGTCTTTTCAAAATAAATATAATCATACTTCTCTTTACCTAAAGAAACTTCTCGAATTCATTACTTGGATCTCTTTTGTGGTCATCTTTCTTTTCAAATAAAGAAAGAAATAAATATAAATATGCTTCTCTTTACATAAAGAAAGATCTCCAATTAATAAATATAAATATGTTTCTCTTTACATAAAGAAAGATCTCCAATTAATAAATATAACTATGCTTCTTTTTAAGTAAAGAAAGACCTCCAATTCATTATTTGAATCTCTTTGTTGCTCATCTTTATGGTGGGGGTAAAGAACCTTACCGTCCCTGATCTTTCTCTTTAAATATAAAGGCTTATGCTCATCTTTACACACCATCATTTAGTTCGCATCAAGCAAAGTTCCTCCGCCTTATATCATTTATATAGGGAACATCCACGTGTTATTTATTTCAACATTCCAACTGTGACACGAGAGGAAAAGAAAATTCTTCGTCTTTCATCTTTATTCCAATCGTGATTAGAGAGGTTAGAAAATGCCATGAAAATTGGCCATGCATCAGCACCACTATAAATAGTCTGCAATATTTTCACTAGTTTATTTCGAGGAACTAGAGGAGTTGTTAATAAAAAGAGGGTGAAATGCCTATGCTCAAAGTATTTATTATAATTATATGTGAAGCATTATAAATATAGAGTTATTTGCATCACAAAGTACTATGATTGTTAAATGGTATTAGAGAATTTACAAAAAGTGAAGTTAGTCGACACAAAAATAAAAATGATAACAATGTGTGTTAAAGATACACAAGAAATTATAGAGAAGTATTTGGAAATGATAGAAGAAGGATGAAGCTATGGTGAATTTTGGTGCAATGAGCTTTGGTTTTTCCTAGATGAGATTTATAGACCTTTATGATTAATATTTCCAAAATCAAGATTTGTAATTTATGTTCATGATCAACAATTGTATATCATGTCAAAAAAAAAAGTAAACTAGCAAATTGTTTTTGATGGTGCAAAACATAGAATGTATTGTGCATTTTGCATGTTTGAACATAAACACAACATGGTAACCAATAATTGAAAACATTAAAATCATTTCAATCACTTTTTTTTTCTATTATTTAGTAATATTAGACCACAAAATCTTCTTTTGTATAATTGAAAACATTAAAATTATTTCAATCACTTTTTTTTCCCTATTATTTAGTAATATTAGACCACAAAATCTTCTTTTGTATAGAACTTACTTGATCTTTGCACACAATCATCAAACTTTAGTGGTTCAAATTATGCAAACAAAGTAAGACACTATTCCCTAGAAAATAAGCAAAACATACATGAAACATAAGGTGAAGTTATATGCTTAAAAGTGTATGTGCAATAATTTTTAGGACTTGATAAAAATTGCTTGAATCAAAAGGCACACAATTTATTTTTTGCATTAATACACAATTCATACCACACAAACATGACATTTACATTTTGCATTAACCCACTATTCATACTTCAAGGAGAAGAAAATGGGGATGTAAATGATAAATC
>SNQJ01S0094382.1:13130-39983 GCA_010110895.2 Picea sitchensis
ATATATATATTCAACCAACACAAGGAAGAGCGGAAAGATATGCATATTACCAAACAGATGATTTATTAGAAGAAATTTGGTTTATGTAATAAATCATCTTTTTGGTAATATACATATATTTCGCCTCTTATTCATGTTGGTTGAATAATATTTTTTTATATTTTATAACTCTATCTAACTTTATTTATATATGTATATTTTAATTTATAAAATTGTACAAATCTTTTATTATTTATAGATACTTGAAAAAATATTTTATTACATTTACTTTTAAGCTTATTTTCATTTTATTGGTTATTCTTTCATGAAATATAATGGGGTCAATGTTTTTTTCCACTATTATAACTACTCTTCCATACTTCAAATTTTTTTTTATTAACTATTCTCTTATACATATATATTTTTCTTTAATTTTTTATCATAAAATTAAAATATCCAAAAAATACCTTCTTTACTTTAGCATTATATCCAATTGTATTTTCCTTAATTTTTTATCATAAAATTATAATATAAAAATAATTTTTTTCTTTCACGATATATTCACTTGTCATATTAAGCACTTTACTTTACACATATTATATATATATAACTTATTTACTTCTTTTAATAAATTGATTTTACATTTTTATTATTAAAACATCATTTTTATTATCATTTACTATATGTGGTTTAGTAATTTCCTTCCAACTTTCTTAGCATCCTTATTTTAGTTTAGTGTAATTAACTTAGCATCCTTATTTTAATATAATTAAGTCACACATTCAAGTAATTCACAAATTGAATAAATTGATTTTACATTTTTATTATTAAAACATCATTTTTACTGATAAATTATCATTTACTATATGTGGTTTAGTAATTTCCTTCCAACTTTCATAACATCCTTATTTTAGTGTAATTAACTTAGCATCCTGATTTTAATGTAATTAAGTTACACATTCAAATAGTTTCTTCACAAATTGAAAAATAATGTGTGACCATTTTATATATAGGTTTTTTTATCATTCCCTTTCACCTTTTTAATATCTTTATTTTAATGTTAGTTAATTTTTATTTTAATATAAAAATATATATTTTCATGTAAAAATATATATATAATTTAATTAAAAAATAATGTACAACTTGAATTATCAACTAACACTTCTTAACTTCCTCTACTTTTGCTTCACATCAAAACGCCATTTAAGTAATTTCATAGAGTTCATAATCAATGAGCTTATAAGTGGAAATGGTTTGATATGTAGTGATTATTAAATTGTAACAATGGGTGAAAGTAACAATTATAGGTAACAAAGTAATATGCCTTCTTAATTTGGTAGTTCAAGTAAAGTCGTGCATAGTATGTATACAAATATAAATTAAGTAATATTTATGAATTTATTTTATTGAAATAATTATTTATTAGTTATTTTTATTTTACATTTTCAATACATGTTTTAATAATAGGGGATAATGGTTGTTTTTAGATTTTTGTGGTGAGTATTTTTGAAGTTGTTTGCCGGATAATCCACAGTTGGTGTCATTTTTGTCGACGTTTCGAATCCGAATCGGGATTCATCATAGGGGATAATATTTCAATTATAATGAAATAACATTGTATTAATGAGTTTACAAGAAGGTCATCAAAATACTCATCAATTTCTAATAAAAAATAATGATCGAAACAAAAAATTGGAACCAAACATAGAAAATATTATATATTTGGATAGGTTAGTAATTCAATAAGATCCGAAACAATCTTTAAAAGGACCATTCCAAACGACTATTTGCAACTTAGGATGCATAAGAAACATACTAGTTATTTCACATTTCATAGTTGGACCTTAGAATAAACCACAAAAATTGTTTGTGGGTGAGGATAAATGGGACATTAGGGTTTGTCAAAACTATATTCTCGTTATGAAATATAGTTTCCAATTATTGAAAAAATTCAATCTCTCTATGAATTGCTTGATTACAAATGAGGCTTAAACATAAAAATTACAACAACACTCTTACATGGGTATACGTAGATGTAAAATAAGGTAAGATGATGAATCACACCATTCATCCTAAATGAATGTGTTTTTTTTAATAAATATGATACTTCTTTCTATAAGTTGTTTTATGCTTGTTAAAATCTAGAGCATTGGCATTTATTAGGAAAATTTTAAGTATTAAGACAATGAAAAATAAAAAATAAAGAAACAATAAAATGGTAAAATATCTTGCTTATTTTGATAAGTTGCTTTAAACTTGTTCAAATCTAGAGAAATGACACTTGTTAAGAAAATTTTAAGTATTAAAACAATGAAAAATAAAGAAAAAATAAGATGGTAAAATATCTTGTGGATTCTTTTATATTGACTTGTTAATAAAAATCATTTCAACTAGCAAAATGATATTATTTCAATCATTTTCAATTTATGATATTTTATGATCCAGATTATTTTCGGAACGAAATGAAAGCAGAGATATTACAATGAAACACTCATGAAAATTGCCAGAAATAGAGAGATACATCAATACATGATTTCTATTAATGAAAGAATTGTACATAGAGTGAAAAAAATACAGAGTGCAAGACTCGCTAGCATGGTGGTAACTTTATATTTGAGAAGAGATGTGACTACTATGCTCATTCACTGACAGTTGATTAAAATGAGGCTCTAAAGTCCTTTTTATGATAAACATGAATGCCAAAACCCTAGACATAAAAGAACCTAACCTTAGGAGATGAAATATCAAAAGTCATGTGGGCCCTGTTGGGGTAAGTTAGTACATTAACTTCCCGGGGTCATAACTATTGCATACGATCTTCGTTTTATGCATGTGATAGCTTGTTGGAAAGGTATTTTGGTGGAATACACATTATGTCATCAAACTCTGACTCCGTCTACAATTTGATTCTGTCAATCCAAGAAAACATTGTTTAGAGCCCCAAAACGGCCCTGGAAGTACAAAAATATGTACTAACATGAAACCTTCCAAAATAATCCTATTGGAATAGGTGGATGGCACCAATATCCACTTGAATGTTGTGTAGAGCTTCAATACAACCCTGTAAGTGCAGAACCCACAATTACAAAGAAATGCCCCCATTAAAGAGAAACATGTTAAACTGGAAACTGTCCAGATGAGATAGTTGGAATATGGAACAGGTGGGTGGCCACCAATATCAACCTGAATCAATCCTCCCCCCTTAGGAAGAAATGGTATCCATTTCTTTGACTACCTGGGGAAGAGGTGAAAGAATTTTTTGAATCTAAATCTTAGTGAGTTGCATGCCTTGTTGGAGAAGTTGCGCTAATTGGTCTGTGGAAGGTGGTCACGAACCTATTGTTGGTGGGGTTGAATCTGTTCCACCAACCTGTTGTCTCTGGGCTTGATGAGACATTGTGTAGGCACCATTGTAGGTGAAGGAACAATATCCTCTTTTTATGTTGGATAGAGGGTGTTGAGGCTGCAGTGGTTGTAGTGGTCTTCTGTGCAACCTTTGAACATACTCTGAAGATGATGAATTTTGCAATATGAGATATTACATTGTGGCATTGTTTTGGTGGAACAATAGTCAGAACTACCTCTGGTATCTTGTAGAGCTGACCCCATAGAGTAATAATGACACTACGGGGTCGAGACTCATAAACAACATGATGTTTCCACATATATGGTTGGCCTAAAACAACGTCACAGACATCAAGAGGGAAAACATCACACACTACCTCATCCTTGAAGGGTTGGATGCCATAGGGAAAGCAACATTGCTGGCTAGTACAAATATATCGTCCCTGGTGAAGCCACCCAATGTTGTATGGATGCAGGTGTGGTGTTGTCGACAACCCGAACTGTTTGATGACCTCAGTAAGATGAGGTTCTTCTGGTTGTTGTTATAAACAATCAAATGCAATAGGGTCCCCTTCACCCACATCTTTGAATGGAAGAGGCGCTCCCCCTCTTCAGGATATACTGGTGCTTCTGGTTGAATTTTTTTGGTCATGACTGTAGTAGTAGGGTATGCATCAATGATCTATCTGTTTTCAATATTTTCTGGATCAGATTCCAAATCAGGGTTCAGCTCCTTGTCTTTGATCTTAGCCACCAATGATTTTTTCGAGCGTCATTCATTGATGTTGTGCTAGGGGATTTTGTGGAAGTCGCACCACTTCCCAGTGTCATTCTTCGTCTTTCCTTTACCCTTCTTGTCCCATTTCTTGGATTCATTGTCTGGGGACTGTTGGTTAGGGTCATCTTTATTGTTCTTTGCTTGTTGCGTATTTGCAGATCCAGACTCCCATTTGTTCTGGTGCCTGAATTTCTGCTTGATTCTGACAACATATCAATAGGCAGCTCCCAATGATGATATGCTTAGGAAATCCATTTAGGTTTGGATGTACCTATGGAGAGCCCCATGGTATTTTAGAACCAGATGACACTCAGAGTCTTTGATACCCAACTTGGTGCGCAAGATATGGAAAGTGTTTGTTAACTACGATACTATTTGGCTCTTCTCTTGCTGCAATATGGTCCATCTCATGTGCTGGTGTTCGTAGTTATCAACAAGTGTTAGGGTCCTAACCCGCACACAGGTAGATCAATATATTCGGATGTAATAAAGGTCAATAGTAATAAGGCCTTTCAATAAAATAGAATAAGGCGGATGTAAGAAGACCTAATAGAAGCTTCCGCTTCTAGAAGGATCTTCCTCTAGATGCTTCTCTTGCTTCTAGAAGGATCTTCCTCGATGCTTCTCTTGATAGAAATATTTTGTATAAATAAGGGTCAGGTATGAAAGCCCTAGCTTGGAAATTATTGTAACAAATCACTGCTATACTGGAGGTTGCCCCCTCAAGAGCTCCCCATCATTGTTTCCTCAATCAAAGTGTTATTTTGTTGTTGTTCTTATATCATTTATGTTATTGTGGAGATTATACTAGATATAATCAAGTATTCTACCATTTCTAGCATTTTATTTCTATTCTCACAGATATATTTATTATATCCTGCATCTTGCAAGTGGTATTAGAGCAATTTCCATGGTAGTATTTGTGGGTTAATTTTTTTTCGTGGTAGAGACGTATTCCGACCGCCTTTTAAGCCATAGAGATCTATTGTTACACACATAAACCCGGTGGTCGAGGATTCATACATGTAGAAAATACAAGTGGTTCTTAAGCAAACATTTGTTGGCCACCCTGTAACCCATGTTGGTACCACTAGAAGTGGTAGTGCATCGTATATAACTCAGGTAACGGATCGACCTAGATTTCTTACAGCCCTTTAGACCATCCCATTAATTACTTGAGGTAGTGCGTCACCGAACAACACTCTGAGGATAATTTCTAGTACCCGGTAGTCGGTAGTACCGCCTAAGGATACGTACCATCCCTCCCAGTTAGTGGCATGATATTGAATACCACCGTTGATCCCACACATATATCAAAGATCTTTAGCATAGGGAAAACCCTTTTCTTTAGAACCTTTGAATACCTAACCTTGGGGACGTAAAACATAAACAAATTAAAACATACCGACGGCCACCGCTGAATCGGTGGTTCGCTGCTGCAAATACATATTTCTTTCCGGTTAAGCATTTGGGGATTTAATACCGCAGATTCTTCGTGATAGAGTATAACCTCACGTGTTAAAAACAAAAACTTCGATTGAGTATAACTCCAAGCATGTAAAAAAAATAAAGAGAAAAAAAAAAGGAGTCCGTAATTTTTTTCACCATTATTTGAGACCTATTCCATTGATTCATCTTCCACCCTTATCACATTCATCCATATCACTTCAAAAATTTTGACATCTTCTACCCCTTCGTGTCACCCATCCTCATGGCCCATACCAGAAGCTAAGATCCGGAAACTTGCTTCAACACCTTGCAATCTAGTTTCAAAACCCAAAAGAAGTGAAACAACCTGCCACTATTGCCTCCATTGATTCATCCATCAATACAACCATAAATACAACCATGTAGTCCAATGGAGGAAGTCAAACAAGAACCCACTAATCAACTCAACTGCCTTTGCATCCCTCCGCGACCAAACCCAAGATCCCTACAGATGACCATTTCCTCAAGCACCTCCAAAGACCAAAGGTGAACATTCCTCCCATTCCCATGCCTTCAAAATCATCACTTTCTTTAACGACATACCACAAGGGAGGTGACCAAATTTGATGGCCCAAACCCAACTGGTTGGGTAACACAAATGGAAAATTATTTCCTTTATATGGCATCACGTGATGATCACCAACCCGAATACGGTGTCTCCACGACTGTAGCTGGCAATGGTGGCAATGGAGAAAAAACTCGGCCAAGGGTATATTGCTTGGACCCAATTCTGTGACTCCATCTTTATGGTCTGACGTACACCAACCATTTGGGTTGTTCGACAAAATTGAAACACCCAGAAATGAAGTGATCTGAAAATAGGGTCCACTTCTTGTTGCTATGCCACCCTCTACTTCATTAATATAAAACTTTACAGGACCTTGACCAACAATGTGTTAAAATATGCAAGATGATTATGTGTTAAGTTCATGCATTTTAAGTGTTCAAGTGTGAGGAAATTTTCTTTAAATGGTTAAATAAGTGTTTTAAAATATTGACACAAATAAAACATAACTTGCAGCAAATAAAACCATCAAACTCACAATAATAACAAGATGATAAACGAGTTCACCCCTTAACCTGGCTACATCTCCTTGAGCCTAACAATGGACTAGGCTCTCCGGGATTAGTTTGTCAAAGATTCTTTTACAACTGGGCTTCAACTCCAATGGAAATACTAACTGCATTCATTAGGTTCAGAATACATAAAACCCTAAAAATGACTATTATTAATAGAACTCAAAACGGACCTTACCATCCTGCATGACCTCTACATGTGGCCTCGAGCCCCCGAGATTCTCTTTGGAAAAAACAGTTGTAAAAGTCCTAAAATGGATCTAAAACCTATCCCAATGTGTCCGGAGCATAACAATTAGCCAAAATGACTATTCAACACATAAAACACTTGGTTCATGAGCATGACCTCAATCAATGAGGCTTCAAGCTCCCTGGAGCATTTTGAAACTTCAATGGTGAAAAAACTACAAAAGAAGTCTTCAAATGGATTTGAAAATAGTGCCAATGGATTCTCAATGTCCAAAAACCCCTAGCTACCTTGGCACCACGGCAAAATGAAGATGTTAGGCCTCCCGCCATCTCTTCCCGCTTGTTGTCTTTGGCCCGTTCACTCCAGGGCCAACCTAGAAGATGCTCTCAAACTCGTGCTAAAACTTAGCACCGGTGCATAACGATAAAACGAAAGAAACCGTAGGACGGTTAGGGCACCAACCCTAACCATCAAAACCGTGGGCATATGGTCCATGTGACCGCACAAAGGCCAAATAAAAAGGGCCAAGATTTTAAACCAATGAAAATAAGCCAAGTGTCGGTGAATGATTGGTCGGAAATCCATTTTAAAAACAAATGTTTGAAACCCACGCGAATCCCAAATCCATTTGACAAATGTGCACGGGTGGTCGTATTGAGTTCAAAAGATTTGGACTAGGGTCGGGCTTATTCTAGCCCGGCCCACACCCAAACCATAACACATTTCAACTTAAATATATGTGAATGCATATAGTGTTAAGAAACACCATGGTGGTGCACTAGTTGGTGGCCCTTCCCAAGTCACTTCCCACACCCGGAGGTCGCGGGTTAGACTCTTGTGGAGTCCATAAAAAATTTCCAACCGTCAACCACTAGAGGGGTGCCACATGGAAACCCACATCTAGGCCACGTGGCACCAAACCACTCAACCAAAAAGATGCCACGTGTCCAAAATTCATTCGGCCAACATCTACTAATAAATGAATTCCATGTCACCAACTAACACCTCACAGCATCAAGTAAGCATATGTTTTCAGACGACCTCTACCACGCCAACATTCGTATCGAACTGGTAAGTAGCCAACACAATTTTTGCCCGTTTGACAATTTGAATAGAACATGATATCTCTCATATGATCGCCCTGCTTGAACCCAAAACCCAGCTATGCTGGGTTCATGACGATGAGGGCTACACCCGTTCATTTTGAGGCAATCAAGAACTTTGATTTTGAGCTAAATTTTGACCCCCCGGTCCGCATTCTGATCAAGAAGATTTCATAGATGCCTTTGTTACTGGATTTTCAACAGAGGGCATGATTTATTGAGTTCTTTATCAAAGGCTCTTACAGTGATATTCCGTGCCCATGTCCTCGCTTTGTCACCCTCGACAGTGGGAGGCTACTAAAAGAACTAAAGAAGCACAACAGTTGTATCATCTCCAAACCGAAAACTCTCCTTTATCCCTCGCCCTAACCCATCACTCCCACTACTCCTCTTCCATTAGATCCAAAATTGACTCAGATGAAATGGATGAACGCCAACCCAAGGCCTTTGTTATAATTGTGATGACAAATATTTCCGCCACAAGTGTATGAACAAAGCTTTTATGGCCATCTCTCGAGGATATTTCTAAGAGGATGTTGAAACCCTTGTGTCTCGAAGCCAATTCAAATCAATCGACATAACCCCTCCCTTAGACCCTCCCAAAGTAGGAACTCATCATTCCCTCACTGCTCAACGCTTTTCTCTGCCTCCCCAAACCCTCAAGTTAATCGGGTTACATCAAGCAATTTGTGCTGTCATTATTCTTGTTGATAGTTGAAGCACCTATAATTTTATTCATCGTCAAGATTGCCCAAGAAACTCATTGCTACATCCATGCTATCAACAATTTCCAACCAAG
This sequence comes from Picea sitchensis, assembly GCA_010110895.2. Lineage (NCBI taxonomy): Eukaryota > Viridiplantae > Streptophyta > Pinopsida > Pinales > Pinaceae > Picea > Picea sitchensis. The sequence continues at coordinate 21,890 of SNQJ01S0094382.1, forward strand.
GATTGCGAATGGTGGTTCCATGAAATGTGGAGGGCACTATGAAAATGTATACTCCCAACCGGTGACTACCACCTAAAATCCCATATGTTTGCTATTGACATGGTGGCTGTGATATTGTGTTGGGTGTACCGCTAAGAACTTCTATGTCCGATTCTCATCGATTTTAAGGCATTAACCATGCAAATCGACCAGGAATGCCACCAATATAAATTCCAAGGCATCACTATTGGTTCACCCGAGGTCATTAGTTCCCATCACATGGAAAACTCCTCAAAAAAGGTTTGCCCAGTGTCATTGCCCAACCCACGCCATACAAGCAACATAGACACCCCGGTGATGCATGTGACCTCCAAGCTCCTTTCTAAACATCAAATGGTATTTTCCACTCCCCAAGGACTCCCTCCTTCCCACAATGTTCATGATCATTCCATTCCCCTTGTAACCTGAAGTTTTACTCCCAATATCTGTCCATATCGACACCCCTTTCACAAAAAAAATGAAATTAAGAAAATGGTCTAGGAACTCCTTAATGGGCATTATCCCACTCTAGCACGAGCCCTCCTTACTCTCCCTCCTCGTGAGTCATGGTCCCTGGTTGTTAGGTTCTTTGAGAATGTGTCTTGAATTCCGTGCCCTCAACAAACCGACCATTAAAGACAAATTTCCCACTTTGTCATTGATGCACCTCTAGCTGAATTCAGAGATGCTCTTACCTTTTACTAAACTTGATTCGCTATCACCAGATATGTATGAAATAGTCTGACATTCCTAAGACGACTTTTCTCACTCATGAGGGCCACTATGAGTTTTGGTCATGCCCTTTGGCTTGTGTAATGCCCTCCACCTTCCAAAGTCTTTCGCGAATCATGTCTTCCATCCCTTCTTCCGCTGCTTTGTCTTAGTTTTTGAGATATCCTCAGTCTTATAGTAAAACCTAGATAGACCATCTTACCATGTGATCAAGTTCTCCATCTCCTCTCCCAAAACTAACTTTTCCTAAATGTACTAAATGTGCTTTTGGTGCCTCGTATAGGAAATACTTTGGGTCATCCGTTGGCAAGGATGGCGCCGTAGGATCTAAAACGACAGTTATGTAAGACCTGGCCGCACTCCAAAGACTCTCAAAAGATTGCATAGATTGGCTAATTGTGGTATTATCGCAAGTTTGTTAAAACTTATGGAAAGATTGCAGAAAGCACCTCTCATCACTCTCCTAAAAAAGAACTCTTTCACTTGGACTCGTACCATTGCTCAAGCTTTTAAACCTTGAAGACGGACATGTGCACCACTCCAGTCGCCTCCTTTCTGATTTCACAAAGACCTTTGTGTTGGAAATGTGATGCCTCAGGGAAAAGAATCGCACCGCGTTTATGCAAGAGGGCTGACCTGGCCTTCACCTCAACAAGCAACTCATTCGAAAAGAAATTCATAAACCCATTTATGAAAAAGGAAATGTTGGCTATTCCCCCGTGATGCCGCTGATCCGCGGGCTACTTTATCTATTGGGGCAACTTTCCAAATTAAGACCCACCATCAAAGCCTCAAGTACTTTATGGAATAATGCATTTCCTCCCCGAAGCAAAAAATGGTGACTAAGATCTTTATTATGATTATGAGATCATTTACAAGGTATGGGAAAAGATTAAATGTGGTGGTGGATGCATTGTCCCGAAATATGAAGAAGAAGGATCCTTTTTTCTTCCTTCATTGTACCGGATTGGATCCAAGATGCCGTGGAATTTGGCTTCAAGATCCCAAAAGTTCGCGATTCGATCCAACAATTGCAGACCAAGGTCTGCCCTGTGGTACTCTTTGGCTCCAAGGATGAGCTTCGATGATTAAAGGCCGTTTGTATTTAAGTAAACAATCAAAGCTTAAATCCACGACACTTTTGAGCTTCATGCTACACCCGCTATGGGCACCTTCAAGATCACCAAAACACATGACAGGGTCAAATGTTCTTTTCTAGGATGGTATGAAATGTGACATTATCCATAATTTTGTCGCTAAATGTGAGGTGTGTTAACGCAAAAAGGGAGAAACAATAAATCCTCCTCGGCACACAACCGCTTTCGATTCCCACTGCCATTTGGAAGGATATATCAACTTTTATTATCGGGTTTACCCAAATCAGGGAATAAATTAGTCATAATGGTGGTTGTGGATTGGCTTTCCAAGTAATTTCATTTTGCACTCTTCAACACCCATTTATCGACTCTGTTGTGGCTCAACTTTTCAAGGACCAAGTCTGCTTCATGGAATGCTGCATTTTATTGTTTCTGATTGCGACCCAATTTTCACAAGCAATTTTTGGCAAGAAATGCTTAAGCTGGCTGTGGCACCCAATTGCATCTCAACAAAACTTATCATCCCTGTGACCGATGGTCAAATGAAATTTGTCAACAAGTGTTTGGAAACATATCCGGTGTTTTGGCTCCTAAAACAACCGCTGGAATCAATGGTTACCCCTAGCCAATGGTGGTACAACACTTCCTACCATGCTACAACTACCGCATGACTCCTTTTATGGTATATGGATAGAAGCCAAATTCCTCTCATCATAATTTGCTGTGGTAACGAAGGTCCGTGTGGTTGACCAAACACTTTACAATCTCGAGGATATTCTACACCCTATAACTTGTCATATACTACAATTGCATGAAGTAAATAAGCAGATCAAGGTCGCCCGGAATGTCAATTTGCAGAAGGAGAATAGGTGTTTCTCAGACTGCAACCATACAAGCAAACTTCCCGGTTGAGCATTGTCAAAGCTAGCCTAAATTTTATATGGTCCTTATACGCCTCAAGCATGCAGGGACAAGTCTCATCGAGCTCTACCTACCGGGTTACATCGAAGTTTTCATGTTTCATGCTTAAAGAAGGTGATTGGAACTAGGTGCCAAATTCTAATCTGATCCTTGCAAGAGTTTTCCCACCATTTCTGACCGGGACTTTTACTAGTCCCTCCTCCCCGCCGATAGTTAATCTTTTCTCGTGATATCGAATTGGATCCATACTTTGGAATCTTGGGATTCCAAGGGCGGATCATGAGGGTAGTAGCCATTGTGCCCCTATCATGGCGTACCAAATCAATATAATGCCATGACGATCGCATATCAATAATATTTCTTCAAAAGATAATCGCAAAACCCTAATGGTTTCTCGTGGACTCCACGCAGGCTCCTAACTAAACACACACAATGAAGATCAAATCAAGAACACATTTCACAATCATGGCGTTGTTTAGATCGTGGAGGTCATGTATTACGACAAGTAAGTGCAATTCCACCATTGCGTATGGACTTCGATGGATTTATCGCCTGGCCAGGAGGTTTCTCCCATATACATCAATGTCCATTGTAACTCAAGTACATGTTTGATGTCCATATAGTGACTGATAGTGCAAGCGATACCACCAGCCACTACTCAATTTGAGAGTTGAATATAGTTTATATTTTTAGCTTGCCTGTCAAAATATAAGGAGACTGTAAAACGTTTGTTGAATGTTTTCAAAATTCCGATTCTACACCGCCCAAAAAAAAACCCTAGATCGATATCGGTATTCACATAGGCATAAATTTAAGATGTTGGGATCTTATGTATGCAACTAAATTTTATTGTTTCGCCATCCTTACCTAACTATCGAAATTCCAGATTCTATTGAGTATCCTTCTGAATGGAGCCTGCATAATCATTGTATTGGCATTGTCGATCTCATCATGAAATATGAGGCCATGAAAAATATTTCAATTTGTTCCAAGCGGTCTTTTACCTTACAACCTATCTCTCTACCATGATTCCTTTGTTGTCACTTCATGCAAGTTTCTTCAAAAAGGTAAGGATTTTAATAATGTCACCTGTAGATCGACCCTGAACATGCTTCAACCGCTTCAAACTGGTCTGGATTTTTAGTAGAATCCCAATTGGTGTTTTCATTCTCCCCTATGAAGTAAAGGGATAGGCATTTATTCCACGTCTGTGTATAGAAACAGTTAGCCGCACAAGGCTTTTGACAAGTGATTAATTCATATCGAAATCCCTGATGACATGGATGCTAACATTTCTTCAATCGGTTATTAGCTTGAACGCCTCCCATGGACTTCTACAACCATGAATGCCCGTTAAAGCTGGTTGCAATTTGAAGGATCTAAGTTCCAAAGTCGTCGATGATGCATTTTTTCTATGTGACGATAATCACAAAACAACCAAGATCTCTAAAGAATTTGGTTGCGTGACACAACCCCTATAGATCTCAGTGCGTTCCTTCTTAGGCTTTTCGATTTGGCTTGCGAATTTTTTCTGCTCTTTCCCCATTATAAGCGGCAAGATTTTGTTTGCAATTGCTCTTTCAATGATTTTTATCTTCCAATAGGGCCAGCGATCCATGTCAAATATAATCGCGAACCATCTTCAGAGCTGTGGAGCTTATTGAAAGTTTCTGGAAGATGGAAATACTATGCAAAGTTTGAGAATTGAAACTGAATTGTTCTTTCCTTCTATATTGCAAAAACCGATCTTTGGTGAAGCACTATCAGTGAAATTCCATGGATTGAGTGCAGGATTTCTGAATGCTTGGCTATTTAGAACCCGTTTGCAGAGGCAAGATGTTGGCAAGAGGTCCAGGAAAGCATGGATCAGATACCATGCTCATACGCAGTCACGATGAAGCACGTAGCCTTCCTTGGCACACAACAAGGGAATATCGCTTCCAATTTTTGTGAGTGTGACAAACTTAATTTTAGATATAGTCTGGAGATGCTATCACCAATGAAAATCATCGCCAATTGCCAACCATAAAACTGCCAGATAAACACCAATTACATCACGTAACCACCTTCAAAATCCAGATGTGCTAGCTTGGAACTATAGACGCAGTTTGCTTTAGATATAAATGGGATTTGCAACCTCCGACTGATGAAAATCTTTGTATTTGGTTGGACGTATTGAAAAATGAATAATCGAATGATCTTCTACAGATTTCTCACTTTTCTACAATTAATAAACTTTAATGTGATTCCACAAAGATGTCATGAGGCAAAATGAGGCAGCAAAAGCGTTGCCCCCAAATGTTGGTACAACGTCAAAAGGAACATCATATGTAAACAACTTTCATTATTGGGAGGTCGGTATTCCACCGTTTGTACGCTAGTAACACCTCTGTGCAAGCCAATGAAGACATAGTAAACGTTCTCATAAATCCCAGATCAGTAATTGGACTTAATGGAGTTGTATGCACCCTCTTTGGACACTGTAGTAACTGGAATACAGAACCCATATTTTGGATTGTGATCCCCCGTGCATCTTTTACATGTATAGAAGCATCTTATTTCCACCACATTTAGATAAGAAATGATGAAGTAGAGTGGAATATACATGGAGAATTTTACAGCCACAATGTCAAATCATTTACGCAACAATACATGCATAGATAAATTCCTTTATGAAGCAACGATATATCTTGGTAAGGGATGAGGTGAAGCCAAGTGGTCATGCACCCAGACCATCAAACTGATTAATATATATATATATATATATACATATATATATATATATATATATATATATATATATATATATATATATATATATATATATATATATATATATATATATATATATATATATATATATATATATATATATATATATATATATATATATTTATTTATTTATGATTTATTTATTTTATATATATATATATATTTTCTCTTTGTACTTACCTTTTATTGCTTTTGATTTGTAGATGGAATATGCACAACTTTTCATTCAAAAAATAAAAATTTATCTTGCAGGCTTTATGTGCAGGACAGCAAATTTGATTTATGTTTTATTATGTTTTCAAAATGAAGAATAAAAATAAAATTTTATTTTGCAAGCTTATTAAAAATTTATGAGAAAATGGAAGACCAAAAATAGATTAGGCAAAAATTTTATTTTCGTCAATTAATTAATATTCCTGAAATCAATAAATCAATCATCCTACTGATCTCATCTATCTGCCAGAGGGAGAGCATACTTATTCCCATCAAAATAAAAATTTGAAAGTAAAACCCTACCTACACTACACTAATTAAAAATGAGAGATTAGTTACGTATAATAAAACAACCAATGTAGCCATGCACACAAAAATAACAAAATATGTTATCTTCACTGCACTGATGCTCGGAATATGTATGGGCTGCTTAATTAGTTGCCAGTTCTAAATTAACAAAATAGAAAGGAAAACTAAGTGGAACTAACATAGAACTTTCTTGAAACCAACGTTCGATTAGGATTTCATAGGTGTAATTTGTCTTACTCAGATCATGTTGCAGCTCATCGCTGTCCTCCTCGACCCCTTCATACTTAATGGTTCTTCATTAAGTATGCAAGGTTCTTCGTATGTTAATTCTTCATTTCAAGAGGAGTGAATAAGCTGGTTATTGTTATGATCTCTTCCAGAAGAGGAGACCCCAACTTTTGCTAGGATCTGTGTAAGTTGTTCCAAGCTTAAATTCATTGTTAAATCATGTTAAAAAGGGATTCTTACAACACCCAAAAATTGAAATCTAAATGGAAAAACTTGAAATAAAAAGCACTGTGACCGAAAATGAAAAATAATTACTCTTCCTGGGGCCAGGAAATTAAAACGTTCCTGAAAGTTGGTAGGGATAGTGAGGAATCTACATTGAAGCAACTCTATGACTCTTAGAACCAACACATGTAGATAACGCTTAAGTGCACTGGAAATTTACACTCAACTTCGCGTGGAATTGAAATTTACACTACCCTACATGTCCTTACCCATATGTCACCTCGAGTTAGGAGCATGTCTAATCACACTTGCATGAAAAAGAAATTTAAACTACCACACTTGGATGAATTGAAATTACACTACCCTACATGTCCTACCCATATGTCACCTCGAGTTAGGGTTACATTTAATTACAATTACACTCGCATGAAAAAGAAATCTAAAACTAATCCATCGTGTTTCCCTCAAAGAACGGTGCTAAAATGTTGAGCTCTAAAGATGTCTTTAAAATATAACCTCTATGCATCATCTAAAGGTAGGCGCTATATCAAAGCTGCTTTACTTACCAATGAGGTTCTTACCTTCCATTTTCAATAACTCATCCTCCAGAGATGCAACCCCCTACAAACTGACAACAATCATAACAAAAGGAACAAAAATCATTCCATTCAAATGAACAAAAGGAACAATAATCGTCCCATTCAAATGAACAAAAGGAACAACAATCGTGATAAGGGAACGATAGTCGTTATATTGTGTTGAACTAATGTTGTATTAATTAAGTTGTTGTACTTTCCCAACTATCTAATTTGTCAACCCTAGGTTTCAAAACTGACGAAGCAATACCTAAAGTATATATGTAAGACTGAAGGTAACTAACTGACCTAATGTTTGGTTACAAATATAAATTGAATCATTAATCTAACACATGACCTAAATAGAATCATTAATATAACACATAACCTGGAATTGAATCATTAATTCAATACACGATCAAAATTAAATTAAACTAGTTGCATAAATGAAATTACACTAAGAATGGAAATTGCATAAATGGAAGTAATCTAGAAATGGAGAACTACATGAAGGAAAAAACAAGCACAACATGTGAAGAGTTGAATAACACAACAACATATGTGAGCTCTCACGCCAATGAAGCAATCTTCATAACAACCAAATCAATCTTCATAACAAAATAATAAAAAGCATGAAAACCAAAACCATGAATCAAGCTATTTTGAATCCTAATGACTACCATTAATGACTACTCTAATTCTCTACTTACAACTTGATTGAATTCTAATTTCTCCTAATTGAATTCTCATGAAGAGAGAGAACTCTTTATACATGAGAGTCTTTGAAGATAAGATAACCATCTCATTATTACAGATCCACTTCTTTCTCTCAACCTATTTCCCATTATTACAAAATATAATCCCTTTAAATCCTCACACATATCTCTCATATATCTTAGATAAGATATTCCAACCAAATCTCCATGATCTCTCCTTTGAATATGCTTGAATTATCTCCTCAAATGTTGAAATGGGGGAGGAAGTATTTGAGAAGTCCTTGAATTAATCCTTCATATTCCTACACATTACAAAGCTCATTACATTTGAGATATATATGAAAACATGTTGATTTTCTAACATTTAATCACAAATTCCTTTTAAATACTAAAATGAATAAAGTGGAGAACAATAAGGTGAAACCCAAGTATATTTATGGAAATGATATTGTGAAAGGTTAATGGGGCAATGAAATGCGAAGAATGATGAAGGGAAAGGTGGATGAGAATAGGACATTTCTGAGCCCCAACAATATGCGAGTGTGTTTTATGCTTTGGAGAGTGTGCCTCACAACCTATTCCAATGCGCTAGCCTAGCTAATGTTGGTGTAAAAGAGCCCTAGAAAATAAAAGTTAGTAAGTAAATTTTACAATTACATAGTGTTTTAGAGGTTGTTGTTTACGCAAAAGGGAGATGGAGATGAAACTGATGTTGTATGATACCTTCACCCAATAATATGCAAGAATAGATGAGCGATGCAATGTTCTAGTTCATTGAACTCTAATTGCAGTAGGGAGAAAGTATTTTTCCAGAAACACGAAAGCTACGAAATGTAACTTATTTTTCTTGTATGAACATGATTCAAATAATCGTAAGCAATGAAATTTCCCAATTTGTGCTCTTGTTAAAAAATAAATTGAATGCAATTTTTTTTCTTATGAATGATTACTTAAAAAGAATAAATGACTTTAATTCTTCCTTTCCAAAACCAAGTCAGGGATATAATGAAGAAAGGAAAAGTAATCAAAGAAAATAGATACACTCAACAAATACCCAAATCAAACTTTCAATGAAGATAAAAATAAAGATGACAAGAAAATGTTTCTCTAAATGCAAACAAAAATGACTTTCTAATCAACAAGCAATCCGGAAAAAGTAATCAATCCAAAAATTTAAATCAAATCGAAGACTTTTATCAATCAAGCACTCAGATCTAAATCTAGAGATTATATCCTTGCTGACAAAAACCAAGAAGTAAAAACTTGTAAAATGACCTAGAAGGGCTTTCAATCCCTTAAAACCAATCAAAAACAAGTATTAAACTCAGAAAACAGTTAGATACTGGCACCAAAAGCTCCTCCCAGGTGATCAAAGAAAAACTGGGTGATAGAAAACAAAAATACCTAATCCAATAAATTCTACAGGAAACGTCACATCCTAGCAATAAGGCACAGTGCGACGATTTGAGGTTTTCGAAGGCTAGCTATGGGGCAGGATGCAGAGATTCCGTGCTGGTCTGAACAGGCAGGGTGCGGCGATCCAGGGACGTTACAGGTTGTATATGGGATACAATGTGGCTATTTCTGTAAACAAAGAAAAATTGGAAAAAGGACAAAGATTTTGAATGAACTTTCAGACCCAAAGAGTTTGGATGGATCACCCACAGACTCATAGACTGGATTAAAATGAAAGGAGGTAGGATAAAGGCAAATGGACAGAAAAAAACCAAAAACAAGTTGTATCCTTGCCAATTTTGTTATTGGATTAATCGGTAAATGCAGACATAAACTGATCTCCCTAGATCCACCTAGATCTAGAAAAAAACAAGACACGACATGGCTCTTTCCCTAAGCTTTAATCATCGAATTTAATATCAAACAAGAGATGAGTGACATACCTTTGAATATCGCTTCCTTATATCTTTTTTGTCCTTGCTCCACTCTGCTTCTCTTGTGATATTAGATCTTCAATGACACAAACCAACCCAAGTGAAGGAAACAATAGTATATTCAATGAAAACTTATACATGTGATCAAGGAGTCATCTAATAAAATGAGAATGATTTTATGGGAAAGAAACATGTCATTGTATTATACTAAGTAAAATTGGAAGATACAACCAAATAGCCTTAATGTTGCAAGGTTCCCTTTCAGTGGCCCTTTTCTCCAACATACACACTTGCTCCAAACTTGCATAAAGAAGATCCACAATAACTTGATGGACAAATGAATACCTCAAGCATCAATAGAAATAGAATTTCTCACATAGTTCTCAACCTATTCCTTCATTAATTCCTTGCTTAATCTTTCCTCTTAACCTTTTCCATGAGAAACCCATCATTATATAGGATAAAGAGAGATGGTTAAAGAGATTAGGATGATCCCACCAAATCAGAGAAGAGAGTAGGATCCCAACCATATGGATTCCACCTCATATTCCAGAAGATTCCCTTCTAGAACCTTTGTGAACTTCGACCTTTCCTTAGTCTTTCAGAATCGCTGCACCCTGGCTATAGGGAAGCCTGCAGAAACGTCGCACACCAGTTTCAGGGCAGACTATGGCGATCAGGCATCATCGCACTATATCTTATGCTTGACCTGCAACGACCTTTCTTAACAAGGTTTTGTAGGAGAGGATGTTAGCCACTTTTCTCATGAAGAAAGGTTCTTTTGGGAGCTTGAACACATGCTTGTAGAAACATCACCAGGGTGACCAAAATAATGTGTAACACACATGACATTCACCTTACACTTTGGTATATGGAAAAGTAGCTAGACTTCCAATACATTTGTAAATTAATTCATTAGCCATTGCCACATGAATTGAATATGAAGGATTCACCCCTCTCCATGCACATTATTATCAGTTAATTCAATTGGAGGAACAAATAACACAAGCAATGAAAAACATGTATAGAAGACAACAAATGGTTAAAAGGCATTTTGATCAAAGGATTATTGTCGAAGAATTCCACTAAGATCAATTTATATTTACTCTGAAACAAAGAAAAGGAAAAACCATCTCTTTGGATTGGACTATAACAAATTGAGAAAGTTTTTTATTTCAATTCTTGTTCAGAGGTTGCCTGTAAATGAGCAACATCTCAAACATTTCTTTGTTTGATCCCTTGTCATCATCAATGTACATAGACTTTCCTTCTTTTCCAACTTTATATATCTCTAGTGTATATTTCACCCTCATCATTTCCATTTTTCCTTTAAGCTACTTCAATTTTCTTTTGACACCATTACCCAATGTATAAGTCTCTTTGGATTCTCAACAACCCATAGGGGGTTACTATCCTATAATTGCAGCTGAATGTTAATCAAGGTTCCTTGATCAATGTTCAAGTGCTTTGGTAGTACTTAGTGTATTTTTCTAGAGGTTCCATACTTAGCCATTTTTCACAAATCCGGGTTGTAGGAAGCCCTTCCCTTTATCTTTGCAAGCTCACAAGACTTTGTACTTAGTCATTTTTCTTTCCTTTCATAGAGTCTTGCATTTCACTATACCCACATCACTTTCTCTTTTTATTCTATTCTTAGTTGATTTATTGATTGTAGAAGTCTTGTTGCGAGAGCCAAAACCATTTTTGAACATCCCACAACCTGCATTTCCTCATTATTCTTGAAATTAACCCACATTTTTGCAGCATCCAAAAAGAAATTTGATTAACACTTAGTTAATTTTACAAATGCGAATGCGAGAAACCTCTTGTCACTTCATCCCTTGACCTCCCACACCCTACATTTCCACATTCTCCTTTTCAACCTCTATTTCACTCATTATGCACCTTTCATATGTAGTCGATTTCCATGAATCTTGACACATAAGCACTACTTTTGAGAGCATTTAAAGTTCCACTGCCACTTCAACCATCCTTCATTTGGATTGATATAGTTATTAATTTGACGTAATTTTCATGAAATCTCTGTTATAAATTCAAATCCAAATGGTAATTAACATTAATAAATTGAACGTCTCGACAAATGGTATTATGACAAATTTGTGGTGAATTTAGTAACACTTCTATCTGTGGTAAAAGAGATATTACTTTAACAAGATCGTCACCTTTTCACTAAATTTATCTAAAAAAGCATGTCGAGTAAGGAAAAAGAGCCATATTGTGGAGACACAATCAACACCCTTGGATGTGAAGACTGTGAGTTTCAGTGGTCTATGGATTATAAGTGGTATTCAAGACTTTCACTAGAGGATAAAAGCTCAAACAAAGTTTGGGCTTCTAGAATAGCACAGGCTGGGTGTATGCCCAAGGTCTTCGATTTCAAGGAACTAGTTTATGGTACATAGACAAATTCAACACTGAACAAAGGATAATTCATTTGGAATAAAATACATCGATCCCTCTCACACCAAATGTTTTTAGAAAACTTTTGTGACTTCCCACTTCGAACAAGATACTCAAGGGTATTAAATCATATGCCTTTTTGGATTCTCATGATCATGGGGGAGTAGACCTCCTGAAAATATTTCTCACAAAGCCACTCAGTGATCCTAGAGGTTCTTCTCAGATTGAAGTATGCTCACTTAAATATCCATACAAAGAATTTGCATGGTTATTTGCAAGGATTCCACAACTGTTATTCCAAAGTATGTTCTTTATATTTTGCACTACTTTGTTCATGAGAATGTCATTTTTTATTGGGAAAATATTATTTCAAATGAAGTTTCTTTTCAGTTGGGGAATTTCCACGGAACAAACAAGTTTTATATAAATTTTTATTTAATTTATTCCATAGTCTATTGCCATGTGTTTGAGGATTTACCCCAATCAAGAAGAGTAGATTATATTAAGGATCTAGTGCATTTATGATATCCAACAATTTAAAGACATAAGTCCTGTTACAATTTTTACCAAGTGCAAAATGCTTTTCTATCCACATTCAAGAAAGTGGTTCACAATTATGCTACAAATAGATTATCAATAGAAGTTATGGTTTTTCTTGTTGGAAAATGAGATTTTGTATTTCATGATGAATTTAGTACTTATATCAGATTATATGGATTTCAATGAAAACCCTTTTTGCTCCCTCACTATGTCTATGATAAATTATTTGTAGATGATGTATGCAGGAAACTCATGCTATGAGCTCAATTTTTCAATGAGAAAAGAAATAAGCATTTCATGCCAATGCCTATGAGAGTTGGAGAGATAAATGTTAAAATTATTTCCCACCTAAATGAATTTTTTGCTTATTTTGACTCTTTTAAGATGAGAGAAATTCATGAATTTGAAGGCTTTTACCTAGATGATTTGTTCTCAACTCATATCTTTTCCATTGGTTATTGGTCATCTCTTACTAAATCAGTACAATTGGATGAAGGAGGTGGGGATAACCAAAACCCTCAAGAAAATCTCCCTGGAAGTCACCAATTACCTCAACAAGATTATTTTAACACATTGGTTAGTACTAATGATCAGTATAGACAAAGAGGATGACCTACAAAAAGTAACAACATTGAATCACCCCATGTTTCTCAAATAAGTTCTTCCATGAATCGGATTAAAACTCATAGTTATAATGGAGAGGAAAGGAAATTCGTTGCTAGAAGTGTTGGCGATGGAAGAGAAAAGGATCCTCCTAAAAAATCTATTAAAAAATCACTTGTAGTCTCGAGAAGCTCAAAAAGGAAAAGGGATAGTATTGAAAAACCAAACAAGGGGTTCAAGAATGTGAAATCAATTCTGAATAAATTGAGGTTGATAATGTTATAAAAATAGGATCGCGGAGAAATAAAATAAAACAAATGCGGAAATAAAACGTAGAAGATACATAATACAATAGAGACATAGATATACGTGGTTCACCCAGTGTGTGCTACATCCACCAGATAAATTGTCAGGTCCTTCCTTTTTATTATCCAACAAAATGAAGGGACACAACCTACAACACACCTATTGTAACTTCCTTTTCTTTCTCTCACAGTCTATTCACTTAGAATGCATACAATACAATACACTTCCACAATACAAATGGCCTCATACAAAATAAAGAGAGTTTCCTTTTAGGGAAAAAAACCTAACATAATCTCTATCATCATATCTGTGACTTAATGATGAACGGTCAATATTGACTATGAAATTACAATATACATTTACAAGACAATTTTTCCTTTGGGGGCTTTGTCCCCAAAGCCCCATTGAGGGACTCTACCCCTGGACCCCGCAGAGGGGGCAAGCCCGTCCTGCAACCCCCCCATGTGGAGGGGTGTACAATATTTCAGGGTTTACAGTATTCATGGGATATAAACACAGCTGCAAATAAGGACCTCTGAATCAAGAAGGTAATCAAGCTCCACAACCAACAATCTCCCACTTGGAGACTGATCACAACAACTCCACCATTGTTGTATCTATTGGAATATGATCCTTCTTGGAACTGGAAAATATCTCATCTCCTCCTTCATACATGAAAGAAAACTGAAACTTATAAGGAACTCATCTTCTCTTTGGTTACTACCTTTGTTAACTGTTAGGATCCAGAAATGTCCCTTTTTCACTATATCTTTTGCTCATTCAACCTTATCATTTCTATGCTAAAATGCCTAATATCATGTTTGCTAAGACCTTTTTCCCAAGGTATGAATCATTGATCTTGATTTTGTATTATTATTTACTTAACGTGTTTGATTGGTAGAGTTTCTGATATTTTATCCATGAATGTTCAACTAATGATCAAAATGTGTAGATTAAAGAAAAAAAAACAATTCTTGAAGAAAGATCATTGCTGTTACACCAGCTATTACAGATGTGCTCCAGTTATGCATGTTGTTACACGACTACAACAATTGCGTGCCTTTCTTGGAAGCTATTACAACTGCTGCAACAGATTCCCACTGATCCTGGAAGCTGGTATAACATTCAAATATGTTTCCTAAAGACGAATCCTCAAGGTTGTTACACGTTTTGGCTCACACTAGTGATCAAGATCATTTCCACATTTTTTGATGATAACAGATCTTTTATATCATATGAGCATCTTGAGAATCTCTGATTCTCAAGGCTGTTCTAAGTTTGTTTTAACTAAATGACTCTATCTTTAAATAACAAAGCTTTTGTAATCACAAGGAGATTAGTTGTGGAATAGAGAGTGAAGTGAAGAAATTTGTATCTAAACATTTTGGCAATTTAATAAAGAAGTGATTTGAGTTTCTCTAACCTACTATACTATTTTTGAGTGGACTTAGTGAGAAGGAAAGGGCCCACCTTCCTCACAGACTCCCCTTTGTTTTGAGTTTTAGATTAACTGCTTTGATTATTTTCAGTTGTGTGATTTATCTGTTTATGCATTTCTAGAATACATTTGTTGTTATAGTTCAATGCCTTTCTGTTAATGTGCATCAGTGTGTCTCATGAGAGTTAGAAACAATTGTTGTATACTGCTGGAGAATTGCTTTGAAAGTTAATTCCTTTTCTGCATTAGATTAAATCTCTGTTTTCAAGCAAAAGTAAATAGAAGTGTGAATTCCCTTTCTGCAATTAAGTAGACTTCCTTTCAGCAATTAGCACAGAACTTCTTTCTGCGAGAGTACTATAGAAAACTAGAATAGATTAGATAATCCAGGATTCTTATACACTCATCAATTTCTACTCCTGGAAATTAGATTTCAATTATGCAAGTGTGATTTCAATTATGCAAGTGTGACTTCAATTCTGCAACAATAGATTAGAACTCCAACTATGTCAGCAACTTGTGTTAGTATTCAACTTTTCAATTCTGTTTCTTTTAGTGTTAATTTACCTTACTACAATTTGATTAGTGTTTGATTTCATAATCTCGCATAGACTGTGCACAATTATCTTGCAATAAAAAAACTTCCCTGAGTTTGACAATTCATATTGAACACCTTAATTATCTATTTATTTAGACAATTAAAGTGCCCAACATTAACATGTCTGCAGGATTCTGGCTGGTATGTATATTTTCCAACTTCAAGTGTCCATCTTCCAAAACTGACCATATGAAATGGTACTTGATTTTTATATGTTTATTATTAGAATGGGAGGTTGATTTCTTTGCAAGATGACTGACACTCTCATTGTCACAATACAACCTGCTATTATCCTTCTTCTTTCCCAATTCCTCCATAAACCTCTATATCCAAAGCATCTCTTTACTAGCCTCTATAGCAGCAACATACTCTTCTTCTGTTCTTGAAAGTGCAACAGCCTTTTGCAGTTTCGAAATACAACTTACAACTATTCCACCTACAATAAAAACATACCCTGTGGTGATCCTCCTACTATCCTAATCACCTGCCATATCTGAATAAACATATCCCCGTAGAACAGTGTCTGAATCTCCAAAACACACTGAATGAGTTGAAGTACCTCTCATATACCTGAGAAACGACTTCACTGCCTCCCAATGTTTTTTACCTGGATTATCCATATACCTTCTCACAACTCCCATTTCATGTGAAATATTTGGTATTGTGCAAACCATTTCATACATCAAGCTGACAATTGTTGATGAATAAGGGACCCTAGACATGTATTCTATCTCCTCCTGTTTCTTGGGACACATTTCCTTGGTTAATTTGAAATGACTAGCCTGTTGAAATATTGTAACTTCAAAGAATATTCTAATTAAATTTTAGTTTTTATATTATAGATCAAATCCCCTTTTGTGGATTGATCATGTCATGCCTTTTATAAGACCAAATCCCCTTTTGTGGATTGGTCAAACCATAATTATATGGTGGTGTTTGTAAAGTCGGCCCCCGGGGTTTAATAAAGTAGTTTTAACCACTATTGGAAGAATTCATCCCTACTTGATGAAGAGACATAACCCTAGCACCTACTCAACTAGTATTTATAAGTGAGGACAATGCCTCATTTGTTCACTCCCTCACACACTTCTAGTGCGCATATTTTGAAGGAAGTTGCAGCTGCAAGAAGGAGAAGAGAGGCACATTCTCATTGCTAGGTTATTCTTGGTGGTTTGGTCTTTAGTCTTGACATTGTATTGGCAATCTATTATTGAGGAAGTTTTTGTTGGGTTTTCTCCCCCATGAGGGTTTCCCAGGATAAGATGTTGTGTACCTTGTGATTTTGTTTCTTTCAGTGATCCTACTTATGTTTTTATGCTCTAGTAAATTGAAAAGAATCTAATAACAACACTAAAAATTAACATGGCCAAAGGTGTACTAACTGGTTTTGCATTCTGCATTCTAAACCTCTCCAACACCTTCTCTTTGTGCTCACCCTAAGACAATGTCAATTTTCAATTTTTTTTGTCTTTGGTTATTCTCATACCAATGATTTTCTTTGAAACACCCAAATACTTCATCACAAATGAATTAGCTAATTTCGTCTTGAGCATATTTATATCTTTCATATTAGACCCTGCAACAAGCATGTCATTTACATACAATAGCAAGATAATATCACTTCCATTTTCTAGCCTTTTAAAACAAACACAGCGATCATAATGACATCTATTGTAACCTTGTTCTGTCATAAACCTATCAAACTTCAAATACCACTGCCTTGGAGATTGTTTTAGGCCATACAAGCTCTTCTTCAACCTCCATACCAATTTTTTCTTCCCTTTGACCTCATACCCCTATGGCTACTGCATATAAATCTCTTTATCCAAATACCCATAGAGAAAATTTGGTTTTACATCTAACTATTCAAGATCCAAATATTCTACTGCCAGAAGACTTAAAATAGTCCTAATTGAAGTCATTTTAACAACATGATAAAATATTTCATCAAAATCTATACCTTTCTTTTGTGAAAACCCATTTACAACAAGTCTAGCCTTGTACCTCTTTTTTCCTCCATCTTCTTCCTTCAACCTGTAAACCCATTTATTCTACAATGATATTTTTCTTGCAGGAAACTAAACCAAATCCCAAGTCTAGTTATTTACCAAGGAATTCATTTACTCTTTCATGCCTTGCTCCCACTTCATTTTAGTGTCTACCTACATTGCCTCTTCATAACTTTATGGTTCATCAGAATCAGTCAACAATAAATAAAACAATGAAGGAGAGTATCATTTAGGGGGTCTACTTAACCTGGTAGATCTTCTAACAACACTTGCAAGAGTTTGAGGTACCTGTTTCTCCCGTTGTTGTCCATTTTGATTTTCTGGTATCTTTGGAATTTCTTTTTCAGTGATCTCATCAAGCATTGTGTATTCTGGTTTTTCTTTTTCTCGTTTCTTTCCATGCAACCGATCTTTATACATGACCTTCTCATTGAATATGACATCTCTACTCCTAATCATTTTGTTATTTTCATAATCCCATAAG
>SNQJ01S0094382.1:45182-59568 GCA_010110895.2 Picea sitchensis
ACACAAAACCCAAATTTACTACGTATTGCATGTTTATCAACATTTGGTTAGGTTCAAGACCATTGGTATTGATACTTAGCAATATTTTCATGTGTATACCTTTACATATACTTCTTGATCTTATAGCTCTATATCAATATTTTGTTTTACAAATATTATTATTATTAAGAATTTTTTTACTTTTCTTATGTTATCGGTACATCTAGGTAAATAACCAATACTTGACCTATTATTAAGTAGTCACAAATGCAATCATGAACGATATAGTAGTTGTGGAATGTTCAAGATAAGATTGTGACAAAAATGGTGGGAAATTCAATAGGTAAGGGTGGTCACAAACATGGATATACTAGAGTCCCAACAATAGGGAAACACGAGGTTAATGCGTAATTGGTATTTCAAAAATGGGGTTAGCATTTAAGACCTTCTAATAACACCATTATACATCCCTACTCTAATTACAAAGAATGATCCTTCCCTTTGTCATAAATCTTGTTCAAGCATTCAATATTGATACCACTTCAATTTAGCACTAAATGGATTAAAAGTAGGCCAAATAAAACACTCCATAGATTTCATTCCATCATGCATGTTCAATGTGGACTAAAATGTGATGAAAATCCATTGCCTCCATGAACAATTTGAATTACAAAGAAATGTGTCTCTTCATAATGAAATGATGAATGAATCTACCACCACCTCCCCCTTCTGCATGTCTTCCCATCGTACATCCATTGACAACTAGCCCACCAAGAACTCATTTGGATTTGCAATAGACATGTAATTACTCTTTATGTAAAAATAAATTAAAAACACATAAAACTTGTTGAATAAATCCTCTATAATTTCTTCATAAACCATTTTTTTTTAAAAATCACCTATTTTCGAAAAACCTATCCACTTTGGTTTAGTTCAACGTTCCATTTCCCAACTCTTTAGATATACTAATTATAAAAAAATACTTTAAAAAATACCAAAATAAATTAAAAGGGTATATTATAATTAAACAAATATAATAGAAAACATATTTGAACACAATAACCAGGGTTTTCTTTAACAAGCTATGCTTATGCTACTTGATAGAAATAATAAAGTTTATTGTGTCTCTTTTCAAAATCAATATAATCTCATGCTTCTTTTTACCTAAAGAAAATTCTCCCACTCATTACTTGATCTCTTTCGTGCACATCTTTCTTTTCAAATAAAGAAATAAATATAAATATGTTTCTCTTTCATCTTCGCATAATGAAAGACCTCCAATTCATTATTTGAATCTCTCTGTTGCTCATCTTCACGGTGGGGGTAAAGAAGCTTACCATCATCTTTATGGTGGGGTTAAAGAAGCTTACCGTCCCTGATCTTTCTCTTTAAATAAAGAGGCTTACGCTCATCTTTACACACCTATATCATTTACTCCACATCAAGCAAAGTTCCTCCACCCTATATCATTTATATACGAAACTTCCACGTGTTATTTATTCCAACATTCCAACCGTGACACGAGAGGAAAAGAAAATTCTTCGTCTTTCATCTTTATTCCAATCGTGATTGGACAGGTTAGAAAATTCCATGCATCAACACCAATATAAATAGTCTGCAATATTTTCACTAGTTTATTTAGAGGAAATAGAGGAGTTTTTAATAAAAAGATGGTGAAATGCCTATGATCTTTTTAACTCCCATTACCACACCAAACATAGATTCCATTCCTATCCTACATAACCAAATTCCCATTTTTTTCTCTTCAATATTACACTATCCTCTATCTATTGGTTGCTCTTTATTATCCACCCATACTATGGTTTGCTCCACAACGTGGAGAAACCAAATCACAACCTACCATTTGTTAGCCCCCTTAGGTTAAAATAATCTAATTGTAAAGCTCCGATTTCATGATATTCTGGTTGGTCAAGTATGATAGCAAACATACAAATGTTGAAAGTCGATGGGAAGAAGCCATGGTAGGGAATTTTCAAGGTTCAAATATATTTTATACAAATGTCAAGTAATGGACAACAAGTATAGTCCGTGGGAGGAATTTTATACTTCCATTTTAGAAATTTTGACACCTCTATATGATAGAGGTGTTTAGCATATTATAAAATTGAAATGAATTTCAACTTTATCAAGTAGTCATTTTGCTATAATTTTGATAATAGGTTGTGGAAGATTTTCCATGGAATCATGATACTCTATGGAACCATACACACTAGCGTCAATTTGGAAAAGGGAACCCTCATATGGAAACATTGATAGTTTAGCTATTGACCTCTCTAATCGTGAGATCGAGATTCAAAAAACTCAATCATAATAATTCATAGTGTTTGTTAATGACCCCTCGTTAATGATCCATGGCTTCCTTTGTCACAATGTGGTGGGCACAAAAATGCATCAATCATGTATTAAATAATGTGATGGTTCTCGCACAATCCCGAAGGATTATCTAAATAAGACAATAAAAAATCATTTCAAGGAAGTTACTTACTAGTTGGACCTAGTTACAATTACGATCGTGACAGTATAAAGCTATAGGAAAATCATAGCGACAGTTGTATGCAAAATTTATCTTTTTTTAGGTACACTCCATCCATGTCGTGTCGGATTTGATGAAAAGAAATGATATGAAAATTTATCTTGTGTTTATTAGTCATGAGTATTGTACTTACCCCTCCATTAATGTCGGGGTGACATGGATGTCGGGGTGACATGGATAGATGATTTTTGTAATTTCTAATTTCATTTAATTGATATCTATAAGACTCATTTTCGATGTTGGTTAGTTGTTCTACGAAATGGTTTTTTTTCGCCGGAATCCAACGATATAAATTTATAGGAATTATTATTTTTTGTTGTTCATAATCCATTTTTGAATGCAGAAATGGATTTAGCATGTTGAAAAACTCCTAGGGTACTCGGATTTTACAGAAATCATCACTTAAATCTATGAATCCAACAATTTCTCATCGGATTTCGGGCAAATATCCCCGGAAAAAATCTTCATTTTGCAGAATCTTTAGCCTATGGACTCATTTTCTAGCTTTCATTTGTACATCCTCTATATTTCTTTGTCGTTTATTGGGAGTACATAAAAAATACTTTGTTCTAAACATGTGTATAATATTTATTCCAATTTTATGATTTTTTTTATTATTTCTAGAACACTGATAGTAATATTTATTTTGATTCCAATTTAACTTTTATATAGAGAGAGAGCTCCATATGCATCTATGATGTTACAAATATGGATCCCACTTGCTCATATGTTAACATAACTTCATGTTCATTACCCTATGTAGTTTGCTATACGTTGAAATTTGGATTGTTCATGTAATGCATTTAATTTTATTGCCTACTCATTTTTCTAGTCACTCTAGATTCAAACCCATGACATGCTCAACAAGGGTGTATGTTTTGTTTCGGTTAAATTTGGAAATCACTTATCTAAATTTAGCTAGGGATTTTGCCTAAATTTAGCTAGGGATTTTGCATATTTGAAGAGACATTTAAGATACAATAACATGGACAGAGGGGTTGAATGAAGCTTTACAACTTATTCACATATTCCTTGAACTCTCTCAATTTTTTATTCAAATGGGAAGACAACTATCCTTCTATGACATTCTTTATCAATTATAAATCCTAGCACTAGAATGGGGTCTACATCAAATGCTAAGGGGACAGATCCAATCAAAATCAAATTTCATCATTTTATGTCGGGGCATGCATTAAGATCTCTTTCTAGGAGAGCCTCTTGCATTTTCCTTCTCTCAATATTTCTTAGAACTATGTGAATTCTTTGGTCTCAGCAAATGCTCATCTTAACAAGACATGAACTAGTTGGTTAGTCATTTTCATAAAATAGAGGATATTTTTTTCCATTTTAGTACAACCTCCATATTGAAAGGGAGACTCAAAGAGTCCTCAAGAAAGCGTTGAGTCTTTAGTTCCATATTCAATTCCAACCCCAAATATAGCTTCCTTATTTACATCCCTTAATGTTCTTGTGTACTTTCTTCCAATGCTACCACCACTACGATGTAGCTATTATATTATATCTAATAATACATGAGTTAAAGGTTTCACCCTTATATGAAGCAAGGGGGAGGGAAGGACCCATATAACATTTCTTATCTATGCAAAGGTGGATAAATAATAGATCAAGGTGATACCCATTTAGTGAGCAAACACATGCAAATATTTTGATGGAAACACATTATTATTAAGATTTTTTACTTTTCTTATGTTAACAGTGCATCTAGGTAAATAAATAGTACTTGATTGATTATTAAGTAGTCACAAATGCAAGCTTGAGTGTTATAGTAGCTTTGGAATGCTCAATATAATATTGTGACAAAAAACAATGGGAAATTTTGTAGTAAAACTTCAAAATAAGAGAGAATCCACCATAAAAGTTCAAAGTTAAACCCTTAACACCAAAGATATCCAAACATTCACCATGAGCAACACCAAAAATATAGAGAGAAGAACCCTTAAGGTAGGGTAACACCATCAAATACTCCTTATGGAAGGAATCACTCCACAAGCCATGCTTGCTAAAAGATAATACAATTCAACACATCTCCAATATAATGATACTCATGTATTTATAATTTCTCATGAGTATTCCTAGGGGTTTTATGTCAACTAACCCTTATTATTATATTATTTCCTTTTAATTAGATAATGGACATATGTTTTTTCTTTTTAATTACATAATGGACAAATTCCAATATTATGATCATGTTACATTCATTATCCCCTTGGTTACCTCCCTAGGTACCCCATATTATCTTCCCTAGGTACATTACATTACATCCCCCTTGGCATGTTTCATCCTCGAAACATGGGAAGAAGTCATGTAATATGACCAATTAAGCAATGTAGTCAACTGGTACCATGCATGAGCATCCATCCATCTTCGTGAAACGTGGAAATGGGGACCAACTGTACGGTCTTTCCTTGATCTTGATTATGGTTTTTCTTTAGTATCCATGTCTTCATTGTTTTACTTTGATATCTCCATGCATTGATTTTATTCCTCCACGTGCTTCCATTCTAGTTGTCTCTCTGGTTCCATGTTTTGAAATTAGTCTGTGTTAGCACTGATAGTCACCCTTAGATTGCGGGAGAATAAGCCCAATACCCATCAGATTTTTTGGTGGATGTTTGGTTTATATGAGTGGAGGTCAATGGACAAAACTCAATATATGAATGATGTTCAACACAAAACTGGACAAGAAATGTACAGGGAAGTGAGGTCCACAACTAACTTCAGTGAGTGAACTGAGTTTAAGTGTGAGTAGAGGGAAGACTTAGTAAGAAAGGTGGACAAGACTTTTATGGGCATCAGGCCTTCAAGCAGCTTGGAGAAGAAAAAATCAGACTTAAGATCACTCTTAAGCTCAAGTTTCAAACACTGAAATATGTCCATACAACATAGTCACAACAACACAATGATCAAACCTACATCACCATGCAGCTACAACAACTCGACTGGATCCTCCATGCCCGAGCCATTCAGTGTAAGAGGGAAAAAGATCACAATGAAGCTTACTAAAACTAGTCACGATACTGCTGCAATCAAACCTACATTACAACAACATAAAAATCCTCGACTGGATCCTCTATGCCCGAGTGTTTTAGCACAATCTTTTACACGGAGATGAAAAGAGGATGACTTCTATTAATATGAAAGTCTCAAATTTGATACATAACCAGAGAACAGTTCTTGCATCAAAACATTACAAAATAGGGAGCTTTGGTCAATCAGTTGATGACCATAAAAAAATATCAAAACTACCTATTTATACTCAGACCAGTCCACCACTACAAGGAGTGTGACCTGGATGCTACATTCAAAGCCTTTCATTTGCACTTTCTTCTTTAGACTGAGCATGCATCCCTCTATCAGACGCAAGCTCAGATCGGCATGGGCATGTAGAAAAATCCGTCCACAGAGGTACCTCGGGCTGACAACTCTGTTTTCCACGGCCGACTCCTCCATACTTTCTAATTACTGAGTGAGTCGAGGTTTCAAAAACCCAGCCTACCTTCCATTAACTACTTTTCCTTGGAGATTGAACGAGACCTAATGCTTAGGGGGAGGCCACGTGTTGTTCTCGAATAGGATGCCATTTAAACACGAGATTTTTGGGATCATCAAAAGAGGTTTGGATTCAGACTGATTTTGGACCCAAAATCCATCACCTTTCGCCAGGTATCACTTTTGACTTACCATGGTTTCAATTGTGGGACCGCTCAAGAAAATTATCACCCGAGCATGTTGCATACCCGCAATGAACTGTGGTCGTAGATCTGGTCTCGATCTGAGATTTGGACGCACCTGCTAGATTTAGCACTACTGCCAAGCTTAACTGCCCGCCAACTTTAGAATCCACCAAACTGTGACCTGGGGGAGGGGGATGCTACTTTTGACGTTGAACAATAATACCTCCCGGAGGATGATCTGACATGGAGGTTTGATGTCATCATGTTGATGCTTCATGAAAGAGAAGCGACACGTGTCACTAAGAAAGAAGCGAATAATATGCCCACGGTTGCATGGACCGAGTGCCATGTGTCATTGTTGGATAGGTGTCAGGTGTCACGACCGATGATTATGCCACACGTCTACACTGATGACTACCACATACTCTCTTAAATCGACGACTGAGATCTCCTTCGGGTCTCCGGGCTCCGGGAAAATGAAAACTCAAACTTATTTTTTCCTTGAAGAAAAACATTTGGAGTTAAGGATCTGACGATGTGTGGCCTCCATAGATAGATGGCTGAGATCCCTTCGTGGCTCCGAGCTTTGGACTTCTCAATAGTCAAATTTTATTTTCCCCAAGAAAATTCATCGGAGCTAGGGATCTGATGACGCGTGGACCCTAGATTTGGACGATGGAGATCCACTTCGGATCTCTGGGCTTCGGGAGAAAAAAAACTCAAATATTGCTACCTTCAACCGCTTTTACCCGGAGCTATGGNNCGGGACTTCGGGCACTTTGGTCACTTCGGGACTTTGGGCGCTTCGGGACTTCAGGTGCTTCGGGACTTCGAGCACTTCGAGAGTTTGGGCACTTTGGGACTTCGGGCACTTTGGGACTTCGACCAATTCAGGACTTTAGGCATTTTGGGACTTCGGGCACTTCGACACTTCGGGCTTCAGCCCTTCGAAAAATTCACGCACTTCTCATTTCAAGACTCCTGAAGCTCATTTCCATGAACACTTGGATCAGATGCCACCTGTCCCTTTTAATATCTACGACTCATTCTTGTTTCTGGACTTTGGAATTTTCCCTTCGCTATACTTGGTGCAATTTTGAGATTCTGAATACCCGCAAGCCACTAATTTGAACTCCACGTGGGATCTCCACCGTTGAAAACTGAACCCGCCTGCTGCTTGCGTTTCAAGCTCGATAAAGATTGCCATGAAAGATGCATCGGTGTCCATGGCTGCGGCCTGAGTGAACAAAGACTTGGATGAATTGTTGTGGGTTGGGAAAACAGGGAGACCAGTGACAGGAAAAAGGAGATGAGTGTTCATCCTTGGACAAAAACAGAGGGGCTTGGGGTTGCGATTTCTTTCGAGTAAGACATTAAGGGAAACCAAGGCGCACAAAAAAACAAGGAAAACAAAAAATGATTTTATCAGCTGAAAGGGGAAAAACTTTAAGATTCGGCCTGCTAAAAGGAGTGAGATAGGGGAAAGATACATTATTAGGTATCCTGAACAAACCCATATGACTCTTGAAAACCCTGTGTGATAACATTTGGCTCCACAGGGGATGGCATGCTCCCTACGATCTGCCAAGAACATGTAGTTCTAGTGCCTTATTTGTTGGGCTATGGAGTCTAGGTCAAAACAACGTTGAAGAAAACATGGAGATATGTACACTACTCTACTTAAAAAATGGAAACAAACACATGGGCTCCAGAAGGAGCTTATTTATGTATAATCCTAAGCTAACTAATTTTTACAAAGTGCTAGGTGAAAGAAAACTTCCACCATAGCCACCCAGACTGTCTGGTAATATAATTCTTCTCTTCACTACAAATGGTCCACAAAAGGTAAAGTAAGTATGACAGCATAAAGAAAACATGTCTTGTAATGCCGACAATACCCTCGAATGATGGCAAAATGAATAATTTTGCAGGCTCCAATGCTTGTGGAAAACACAGCTCTAAATACAACCCCATAGGGTCAAATAAATTATAATCAGGAAAGATCAAGTGGTAAGAAATTACCTCATGTACTTCATTGTTGCTCACCTGTCGTTCGATGTTCTCAGAGTATACAGGTGGGTGGAGGACAGATGCAGGTTGGCTAATCCCAGGTGATATTTCTCACTTACAAGCTTTGGATAGGAGATAAACTGCACATTTAGCTCCTCTTTTTCTCCTCCATGTCTCTCCCAAGGATCAGATTCATACTCATCATAAACAAGAACCATGGAAAATATCTTCTCTTTGTCATCTTCGGAGGGATATTCATCAAAAGTTGGTTGTTCTTGGTCAGTATTTGAAACAACTTCTTTATCATAAGAGGGACTGCCAAAAAAATCAGTTTCCAGGATAGGAATATCCTCTTCATTTCCTTTATAAGACCAACAAACAAACTCTTCCTTCGACTCTGAAAAACTAGGAAAAAACATAGAGGAATCTTCCCTAACTTTTGCTGCTATCTTTTCAACTATCTCAGCTTCTTAGTCAGGAGAAAAATCTTTTGCAGAATACACTTGCTCTTCGACATTGGAATATTCAGAAGAGACATGTTGATCTTCATGAACACTTAAAACAACATACACGTCTGATATGATGCCAAGTGTTTCTACGTTATTTATATCATAATGAATATCATCCAACACCTCATGCTCTTCATGAAAAATGATTTCTTCCACAATAACAACTTCATCACAAAACTGATCTTTGTGACAGGCATAATATTTATAAAACAAAGAAAACTCATCACAACAGTTTTCATAAAGATACTCATATGGAAAATAATCTTTACAAAACGAATTGAAAGATGCATGAAAACCTGTCAAAGAGATGATGCTTGCAATGGGAAGAGACCGACAACAATCATGATCAATCCCCGTTAACGAAAGCTTGAAAATCTTAATCTGAACATCTTCATGCATGATATGAAGTTGATGAATAAATTCATGAAACTCTAACATATGTTCAGCTGGTACTTCCCACTCTTCTCCTCGGAATTTAGGAAGGCTTATTTCCCAATCATCTCTATCAGGCAGTGGATTAGGGAAACCCGCTATTTTTGAAAAATCACAGAAGGCATACCTTTGAGCTAAAATATTTTCCATTTCAAACCAGTGGAGTCACCATGGTGAAAAATTGAGTCGTCAGAATAATTTGTCCAGCATTAGTTCACCATCTAAAACTGGATCTCTGTAATGTCGTTCTTCCCAGGGAGCCTTTCAATCTGGGACAACAACTGAAATCCTTCTTGAGAAATATTTCATTTCTTAATAATCCCCTCTAGGTCAGCTTCAGGTGTATCTAGAGGAAGTTTTGGAGTAGACCTCATGTGTCTGCCTCTGGAAGCCACAACTGAAACAGTGGAGTCTCCAGGTGCAAGATATGCAATCTTCAATGGTACTGATTTCGGATGCACCTTCAGAATCAAAATTTATTTGTCGTTCTTACCCAAGGAAATGTCTTCAATTCGTTCCTCGAAAATGACACCAAGAATGTTCACACTGATAGTCACCCTCAGATTGCGGGAAGATAAGCCCAATACCCATCAGAGTTTTTGGTGGATGTTTGGTTTATATGAGTGGAGGTCAATGGAAAAAACTCAATATATGAATGATGTTCAATACAAAACTGGATAAGAAATGTACATGGAAGTGAGGGCCACAACTAACTTCAGTTAGTGAATTGAGTTTAAGTGTGAACAAAGGGGAGACTTGGTAAGAAAGGTGGACAAGACTGCTATGGGCATCAGGCCTTCAAGTAGTCTGGAGAAGAAAAACTTAGACTCAAGATCACTCTTAAGCTCAAGTTTTAGACACTGAAATATGTCCAAACAACACAGTCACAACAACACAATGATCAAACCTACATCACCATGCAGCTACATCAACTTGACTGGATCCTCCATGCTCGAGCCATTCAGTGTAAGAGGGAAAAAAATCACAAGGAAGCTGACTAAAACTAGTCACGATACTGTTGCAATCAAACCTACATTACAACAACATAACAACCCTCGACTGGATCCTCCATGCCCAAGTGTTTTAGAATAGTTTTTTACAAAGCGATGAAAAGAGGTTGAATTCTATTAATCTGAAAGTCTCAAATTTGATACATAACTAGAGAACATTTCTGGCATCAAAACATTACAAAATAAGGTGCTTTGGTCAACCAGTTGACGACCATAACAAAATATCAAAACTACCTATTTATACTCAGACTAGTCCACCACTACAAGGAGTGTGACCTGGCTGCTACATTCAAATCCTTTCGTTTGCGCTTTCTTCTGTCAAACTGAGCATGCATTGCTCTGTCAGACATGATCTCAGATCAACACGGGCATGCAGAAAAATCCGTCCAGAGGGGTACCTCGGGCTGACAACTCTGTTTTCCATGGTCGACTCCTCCATACTTTCTAATTACTGAGTGAGTCAAGGTTTCAACAACTCGACCTACCTTCCATTAACTGCTTTTCCTTGGAGATTGAACGATACCTAATGCTCAAGGGGTGGCCACGTGCTGCTCTCGGATAGGATGCCATATAAACATGAGATTGCGAGGCCGTCAAAATATTTTTGGATTCAGATTGCTTTTGGACCGTCAATCCATCACCTTTTGCCACATATCACTTTTGGCTTACCATGGTTTCAATTGCGGGACCACTCAAGAAAATTATCGCCTGAGCATGTTGTGTCCCCGCAATGAACTGTGGTCGTAGATCTGGTCCCGATATGAGATACAGACGCACCTGCTAGATTTAGTGCTACTGCCAAGCTTAACCGCCCGCCAACTTTAGAATCTACCAAACTGTGCCCTGGGGGAGGGGGACACTACTTTTGACGTTGAACAATAATACCTCCCAGAGGATGATATGACGTGGAGGTTTGATGTCATCATGCTGATGCGTCATGAAAGAGAAGCAACACGTGTCACTAAGAAAGAAGTGAATAATATGCCCACGACTGCCTGGACTGAGTGCCACGTGTCATTGATGAATAGGTTCCAGGTGTCACGACCGATGAGTACACCACATGTCTACACTGATGACCACCACGTACTCTCTTAAATCAATGACTGAGATCTCCTTTGGGTCTTTGGGCTCCAGTAAAACTCAAACTCAAACTTATTTTTTTCTTGAAGCAAAACATTTGGAGTTAAGGATCTGATGACATGTGGCCTCCAGAGATCGACAGGTGAGATCCCTTCATGGATCAGGGCTTCAGACTTCTCAATAGTCAAACTTTATTTGCCCCAAGCAAATTCGTCGGAGATAAGGATCTGATGACACGTGGCCCCTGGATTTGGACAGTCAAGATCCACTTCGGTTCTCTGGGTTCCGGGAGAAACAAAACTCAAATCTTGTTGCCTTCAACTGCTTTTATCCGGAACTATGGATCTGCTGATGCGTGGCCCTGCCGATGGATGGTCCAGATTCACTTCGAGCCTTTGACACTTCTGCCACTTCTGCACTTTGGGCACTTCGGGACTTTTGGCGCTTCGAGACTTCGGGACTTCGGGCGCTTCAGGACTTCGTCCACTTCAGGACTTCAGGCACTTCGACACTTCGACCCCTTCGGGACTTTGTGCACTTTGGGACTTCGACCACTTTGGAACTTTGGGCATTTCAGGACTTCGGGCACTTTGACACTTCGGGCTTCGGCCCTTCGGTAAATTCGTGCACTTCTCATTTCAAGACTCCCGAAGCTCATTTCCCTGAACACTTGGATCGGATGGCACCTGTCCCCTTTAAGATCTACGACTCATGCTTGTTTCGAGACTTCAAAATTTTCCCTTCGCTTTACTTGGTGCAATTTTGAGATTTTGAATACCCGCAAGCCACTGATATGAACTCCACGTGGGATCTCCGCCATTGAAAACTGAACCCGCATACTGCTTGCGTTTCAAGCCCGAAATAGACTGTCATGAAAGTTGTGCCTGGTGTCCATGGCTGCGACCTGAGTGAACAAGGACTTGGACGACTTGCTGTGGCCTGGGAAAACAGGGAGACCAGTGACCGGAAAAAGGAGACGAGTGTTCATCCTTGGAGAAAAATAGAGGGGCTTGGGGTTGCGGTTTCTTTCGGGTAAGACATTAAGGGAAACCAGGGCGCACAAACGAACAAGGGAAAACAAAAAATGATTTTATCGGCTGAAGGGGGAAAAACTTTAAGACTCGGCCTGCGAGAAGGAGAGAGACAGGGGAAAGATACATTATTAGGTATCCTCAACAAACCCATATGATTCTTGACAACCCTATGTGATAATAGGCCGGATGAAACACTCCATGGATTTCATCCCATCATACATTTTGCGAACTAAAATGTGATGAAAATCCATTGCCTCTATGAACAATTTGAATTACAAAGAAATGTATCTCTTGAAAATGAAATGTTGAATAAATCTATCACTACATCTTCTACACATCCTCCCACCATATATTCCTCGACAACTAGTTCGCTAGAAGCTCCTTTAAATTTGCACTAGATATATGATTATTGTTTATATAAAAATAAATGAGAAACACAAAAAAAAACTCTTGAATAGATCTTTTATGATATCTTCATAAACCATTAAAAAAAATAATTTCACCTATTTTTAAACACCATATCCACCTTGATTCAATTCAAGATTCCCTTTCCCATATACTAATAATAATAA
Source organism: Picea sitchensis (assembly GCA_010110895.2). NCBI lineage: Eukaryota > Viridiplantae > Streptophyta > Pinopsida > Pinales > Pinaceae > Picea > Picea sitchensis. The sequence continues at coordinate 58,058 of SNQJ01S0094382.1, forward strand.
TAATAAAATAATAAAAAATAGATAAATAAAAAATATATATTATAATTAAACAAATATAATAAAAACATTTTGAGATAAAGTAACTACGCGTTTTCTTAAAAGCTATGCTTATGTTAGTTAGATAGAAATAATGAAGTTCATTGTATGTCTTTTCAAAATAAATATAATCATACTTCTCTTTACCTAAAGAAACTTCTCGAATTCATTACTGGATCTCTTTTGTGGTCATCTTATGTAAATATGCTTCTCTTTACATAAAGAAAGATCTCCCATTAATAAATATAAATATGTTTCTCTTTACAAAAAGAAAGATCTCCGATTAATAAATATAAATATGCTTCTTTTTAAGTAAAGAAAGACCTCCAATTCATTATTTGAATCTCTTTGTTGCCCATCTTTATGGTGGGGGTAAAGAACCTTACCGTCCCTGATCTTTCTCTTTAAATATAGAGGCTTATGCTCATCTTTACACACCATCATTTAGTCCGCATCAAGAAAAGTTCTTCTGCCCTATATCATTTATATAGGGAACATCCAACCGTGACACGAGAGGAAAAGAAAATTCTTCGTCTTTCATCTTTATTCTAATCGTGATTGGAGAGGTTAGAAAATGCCATGAAAATTGGCCATGCATCAACACCAGTATAAATAGTCTGCAATATTTTCACTAGTTTATTTCGAGGAACTAGATGAGTTGTTAATAAAAAGAGGGTGAAATGCCTATGCTCAAAGTATTTACTATAATTATAATTAGATGTGAAGCATTATAAATATAGAGTTATTTGCATCTTAAAGTACTCTAAAAAATAAGAGTGTATGGTTGTTCAATGGTATTAGAGAATTTACAAAAAGTAAAGCTAGTCGACACAAAAATAAAAGTGATAACAATGTGTGCTAAAGATACACAAGAAATTATAGAGAAGTATTTGGAAGTGATAGAAGAAGGATGGAGCTATGGTGAATTTTGGTGCAATGAGCTTTGGTTTTTCCTAGACGAGATTTATAGACCTTTATGATTAATATTTTCAAAATCAAGATTTGTAATTTATGTTCATGATCAACAATTGTATATCATGTCAAAAAAAAGTAAACTAGCAAATTGTCTTTGATGGTGCAAAACATAGAATGTATTGTGCATTTTGCATGTTTGAACATAAACACAACATGGTAACCAATAATTGAAAACATTAAAATCATTTCAATCACTTTTTTTTCTATTATTTAGTAATATTAGACCACAAAATCTTCTTTTGTATAATTGAAAACATTAAAATTATTTCAATCACTTTTTTTTCCTATTATTTAGTAATATTAGACCGCAAAATCTTCTTTTGTATAGAACTTACATGATCTTTGCACACAATCATCAAAATTTAGTGGTTCAAATTATGCAAACAAAGTAAGACACTATTCCCTAGAAAATAAGCAAAACATACATGAAACATAAGGTGAAGTTATATGCTTAAAAGTGCATGTGCAATAATTTTGAGGACTTGAAAAAAATTGCTTGA
>SNQJ01S0094383.1:1695-18810 GCA_010110895.2 Picea sitchensis
GGGAAACCGGAATATAGGCACCCTCCTTTGTATTATTGTAAAAAAATTTCATGAGTATTCAGGGGGCAGCATTAGCATTCAGGAGCATCGCAGAGCAAAGCAGAGAATTGGTGAAGAATCCCCATGTACAGATATTGAATTAATAGAAGAGCTTTGATTCAATTCCATGGCTGTGATTATTCTCTGTGTATTGTTGATATTATGTTGTTGTTTACTTGCTTCTTGTTATGCTTTCATTGTATATGCTGCATATGTAATTTCATGGCAGATTAGAAATCTGGGAGAGAGGCGAGAATGAGTTTCAATTGTTTCTCCGTCTGAGCCGAGAGATTCCTGCATAGAGTGCAGTTGAATTCCTCCGCATAGAGTGCGTTGAGGAGGCTCTACAGTTAAACTCTTATTCTCATCATCCAGAGTTGTGTTGGTTTATTCGAACCATGCAGGTGACGTGCAGGTTTGATTGAAGACTCAGAGGCAAGCCTGAGAAGAGGAGAACAGGAAAGCCTTGATTAAATTCCATGGATGTGTTTATTCTCTGTGTGTTGTTAGCATTATGCCTTTGCATATTTTCTTCTTGTTACGTATTCCTTTCATATGTTGTGTATGTGATTTTATGGAAGAATTGAAGTCTGAAGGTCTGTGAAGAACGACGTGGGCGAAGTCTCTGAAGGAGTCAGAGTTGATAAAATCTCAGGAGGAATAGTCCCTTGTGATTTTCGGGAAAAAGGCCCCAGGAGAAGTTTCGAACAAGGCGGAGTTCGGAGTGAAGGACTCTCAAGAGGAAGAGAATCGACGACTTGAACTTCTGGGAGAGATTGAACCTTCAAGCGCAGGTAGAACTCATTTTCCATCACATATTGACATATCGGAGTTGGCGAGTGCAAGAGTTGCATGCACATCGAAATCGCGAGTGGCGATTCCCCGATTTGATCAGGTGACGTAGCAAGCCGTCTCGGGACATCGGGTCTTGGGAGTAGAAGGGCGGAGAGATTGGTCTCGCAAGAGGCGAGGTAGAAAGTTATTGGCACCTCGGTGTTTCGGATCTCGGAGTTGGGACCCCGAAGATATAGTGACGCGAGTCGCGATAACGCGAGGTTCCGATACGCCGAAGAAAGGTCAATGTTGATCAGAGACATCGGGTCTCGGGGATCCGAGGGTCTAATATCCAGTTGTTGAACTCGCGAAGTTGCGAGGGACGATCCTCCGATAAATCAAAGAAGGGAGGATCGCGCGGGTGAAGAGTCACTGTGGGTACGAAGGATTCCCGCGAGGGGAACATAAGAACCTTTGCGTTCTTCGGGCCGAGAGAAGAGAAAGTCCTGGTGAGGAGCAGGTTGGACCGTGAGGGTAGCGGACCTGCGTCACATTGCTTAGGTGATTTATTTTCCCATGGGCCAATTGATATCTTCTGAAGGTGCTTGTATTAGCCCATCCACTAATAATTTGGATGAATATAGCATTGTTTTCAAACTAGTTCATGATTCCATTGTGCACGAAATTCAATCCTTAGAAGTTCGTTTGGATGCTCAATTGGTACTGTCTTAGATAAACAACAAATATCGTATTCGTGACCCTATGATACGTCATCATGTCCTTCGGGTACATTTGTTGGAGCTCTATTTTGATTACATTACTTATGTTCATGTTCCAAGAACAATTCATAATGTGACATATTTGATAACTATGTGTTAGATTGAAATTTATATCATTCACATTAAATCAGAGGCTTAAATTATACATGCATATAATAAAATCATATGCACATTGTAATTAAGGAAAAAAATAATTCATATATATATCATTATCAAAAGTTTATTATGTACAAAAAGTGGATCATAATCCAAAAAACGATTTTTAGCCTCGATTGTCCTTCTCTAGCGATCAATAATAAAAAAAATACATGATCTCATCATCATGATCCTGAGGGTCCTGCCATTCCTTCAACATGTCTCTCATAGCACACCATGGGATTTACTAAACGTCTAAAGAGTGGCACCCATGCCTGTGGTACCCCAACTACATGTTACCGCATTTACTTCGACAAATATTCAATCTGTATCATTGGCACTGGGTGTACCAATCTTTCTAGATTCCTCTCGACATTGTCCAATACTTGATCGACATCCCCATGCAGTCGACCATCATGAACACATTTACCATGCAGAGGAAATCCCTTAGGTCATCTCGGTCCGACATCTATATGGTTAGACAATCACATTAGTATCTTGATCCACAACAAAAACATTTACGTCTTAAAATCATTAAAATATAAAAAACAAATAAATTAACAAGAAAAAATATTATACTAATATCTCCATAGGCACTTCCAAGAAGAATATGCATCTTTGTATTGTTGTGATAATCTATCCCTGCATAGGGATAATCCTCGATCGCAACCACTTGGCATGACCACCAAGAAAAAAATGAATCATCCTAGGGATCACCTAGTTGTCTCCCTCCCTACCTCAAGAGTACCTTTGTCCATTGGTCCATCCTTCCATATCTCCTATAATGTGGATGGATGTCCACCTTATGACTCATCATGGGTACTCTCTCAAATAAAAATATGCACAAGAGGCTTCCAAAGCCGAAGTTCTTCATTTTTCCTTGCTTGCATCCTATTAACTATGAATTCATGCACATAAGTAGTGATGTACTCCAATCATATAATATTAGCCTCAAAAATTCTCTTGCATAGAACATTGTAGATATGTTGATCCTATAATCCAGGAGATCATCAAGACAATAATCTTCAGACTAAGGCTCTCAATTTGTTTTATTGGGAGTTGGCTCCCAACTTTCTTTGTCTCAGCCGAGCAATACAAAGCAATGCATTCATTAATTGTTAGACCAATGGATGCTTTTCCTTTTAAGTTCACTATATCACCTCGTTGGGCCAACCCAATCAGGAATTATATATCCTTAGTATCAATCCTCAGATATTTCCCACTAATCATGAAATCATCTTCTTCCTGCTCCTAGTAATCTATCAATGTCTCAAGCAATCTTCATTGTGCCTTAATCTCGTTACAAAAAAAGAAGTTGTAAAATCCACATCGTCAAATGGATTATTGAACCTCCACGTCATCCATGACATAATTATCAACTTCTCCATGCTCTCTTTCCCTCCATTCAATCACCATCCTGTAAGAATTATAATTTGTTTTGAGTCAGATTATTTAATTTTGGGTATTTATACAGATGTATGCAACTTATAGTTATGATAGATGCATATAAATGTGACCCATGTTAAGAAAATCCACATGCACATGTCTGCGGGACCTTTAAAAAAACATTTACCACTCAAAAGTTCACCAAAATTTAAAAACGTATGGATGAAAATGAAGAGGAGGAAGTGGTCTCTTACTTGGTCTAAGTGGTTTTGGATTTCGAGCTCTGTGCCTCCTGTACTAGTCCTTGAAAGGTTGAAAGGTAAAAATGGTTCCAAATTCTCTCCAAATTGTAAAAGTCAAATAATATGGTAAACAATGTGTTTTTCACCTATTTTAACTCATTTTTTCCACTTTTTATATAGGTTTTTACCGCCTTTTAACATTTTTTCACTGTTTAGACTAATGAACATGTCAAGGAGATGATTTCTTATGGAATTTTCCTTGAGAGATGTATTTTTCCACAAATATTTTTATATCTAGTGGATTTTTTCGATTTCTTCGGAAGGTATCGTGCTACTTACTGGCATATAGGGTAGGTTTCATTCTGCCTGCATTATGCATTTATCTGTACCAATCATATATTTTCTATGGGGTCAACCCCATTCATCGATACATTATACATTCAAGATTCTTTAACGGTGTCATTTACGAATGGTAAAGATTACCTCTTCATGGGTGTCCTAGTTAGCTCATTAGTATCCATTTTGGCACGCATGCTATAATTTTTCTAGAGGCTCAAAATTTCTATCTAGTTCTTCCATGACTTTGCATTGAAGCTTCATATCTTATTCTTATCTATTGTTGGTCAGTTACCCATGAGGCTTCCAAAAACTTTGTTGTGTTGAGTTGTGTTATCACACTAAGTCGCTTTGGGTCTCTTAGTTTGTTTTTGTTAAAAAAGAAAAATTAAAAAAACCTTAGATTCTTATTTTCTCTTTAAAATGAATTTCTCATCCATCAAATGTTAATTATTATAGGACCCCTTAGGATGACTAAACCTTTGAGTCATAGCTCATCTGTTGATCCACAATTCAGTTTTTGTTCCTTAAACCCTTATGAGCTCATGGTCTATTATTTTTGTCCCCTCTCATGATTCATCCCTAGGTTGATACCTCCCATGACCAGGCTAATGTGACACATCTCTCTCATCACTCATGACCTTGCATGCACACCTCATCATCCCCACTCACCTGTCCAATAATTTTTTGATTTGGAGAATGCTACCCACTCAACAGGCATTTCTGTAGCGTCTATCACGATTATCATGCACCCACTCCAAGTCACGATTGCCATGAATGATACCTTAATCCTTGTTTTCAGTGCCTGAAGTCGGTTGAAATTCTTTCAAAATATATTGCATTTATGATCCTTGGTAACGGTTTCTAAATTTGAAAAGTTCAGTAGTGATGCACTACGTAAGTTTGCCAATTCAGTTCAGACGATTGCTTGTCCACTAAATTCGATGTTGTGAGAGATTTCAAGGCCGAAGTTTCCTCAATATCACCCTAAGTTCACACTGAGGAGCTCAACAGTTGTCGACTTCACAGGTATCCTGTGCAACCTCCTTCGCATATTATTTTTCATAGGAGATTTGTGCTCAGGTTTCAATTTACTAAGCTTGTAGGGTAGTATGGGAGCCATATTTGCATTCTTGTAAACATATTCACTCATATCCATAGTCTGATTATTGTGTTTAGTAATAGCCTTTGAAAGTCACAGGCCTGAAATAGCCCATCCTCTGTGTATGCATTGTGCTACGCAGAGGCACTGCTCAAACCTCTCTGATTATCCTTGGCTTCTTTTCATCCTATACGAAGAGTCAGTTTGGAATTACTTCCTCATAGTCTACACTCTGAAAACCTGTATGAGCTTGAAAGTCCATTTCTCATAGCCAAGTTCATTTTATAAGCACTGTTAATTTGGAGGGCCATCCTTGTGCTTTTGAGACTTAAATTGAAGTTTTCTGGTCAATAGCATCCCTTACAGCTTCTTAAGAACCCTCTTTCTGAGTCATGGAGACCCATTAGTCGAAGAAAGCACACAAAGTTGGCAAGATAGTTCGAAGATAACTTGTGGACATGCGCCTTTTTGACACAAAACCCATGGCAAGGGAAATTTTTCGAAGAGCGGGATGCCTCTCTTTCTGCCAAAACATGCAGAGAGGCCACTCAGAAGTAGCAAAACAATTTTCACTAAATTTTGATGGCAAGAAAACCAGAGTTGGAGATTTGGAATTTGAGGTGACTGAACCCTCCATCTCAGCCGCAATAGGGATTCCCATTTCAGGAGAAAATTGGTTCAAGGCCATGGTATTGAGTTCACCTTTCATTAAATATCTTTTCAAGCCTGAATACCAAGCCAATGATTTAKCTAAGARTGTGYCAARGAAYCAKTTGATTGACCAGTTTGACARAATGTTGAAAATCATACAGAGATATTTTAGTTGTGAAGGGAGATTTAACACCCTGTACCATTACCACATAAGGTTGTTGTTGCATTTTACTAGTAAGGTTTAGATGAATATTCCATATTACCTGTTGAGAAGTATAGGGAAACTGGCATATAGGGTGCAAGCCAAATCCAAGGATGTGGACTCTAGTCTTCTCCACTCTGGACTTATCAAGATGCTTGTCTCTGAAGAGTTGAGAAAGAAAGAGATCTCCTGGGAGAATTTTTTGGTCTCTTCTCGCTTTAAGCTGGACCCAACAACTACCCCCCAATCACAAATTGCAGGCTCTTCATCACCTACCAGTTCTAAAACATGGATCAGCAAGAAGAGAAAGGGAAGATCCCCTGTTTTAGAGATCAATAAGTAGGTCAGAGAAGATGAGGAGGAGGTCTGTCCTTCCCCACACATATATTTCTCACCACCACCTCCACCATGGTTAGAAGAAGTTCCATCTTCTACCAAGGTGACATCAATAAAAGTGATGAAGATTCTCTTTCCCTCTCCTTCTCCAACAACTGAAATCAAAGGTAAAATACCTTTCACCAGGTCATCAATTCCTAAGGGGGATTTCAAAGGACAAAATTTAGAAGAAACCCCTGTACATAAAATCAAGGGTAAAGGTACCAAAAGACCTTTGGAGAGGGGAGATGAAATCCCTATGAAGGATTGTAAAAAACCTATGAAAAATAAAGAAAAGGTTGTTGTGTAAGAGAAGATGCATAAAGGAAAGGGTTTTGAGAAGACCGATGAAACATGCAAGGAAACTCCTGTACAAATGGAAGAAAAGGACAAGAAGAATCCTGTTGAGACTGCACATGTCATCAACTCCCTTGGCAGCCAGACCTACAAAAGACTTATTAAGAAACTCAGGGATGCAAGGAGAGAAATAGCTCGTCTCAAAGCAGAAGAAATGGTGCACTTGGCTCAGATGAATGAGCTCATGACTGGCTACAACCATACCCTGGACTTGCCAAGGTTCGCAGTGAGAAAGTCTCTGCCTCTTCGTAAACAATTGAAGAATCTTTACAGACAGAACAAGGGTCTCCAAGCTCAAAACAGGAAGCTAAAGGCAAAACTGAAACATTTCCAAGATGAAGTAACCCAAAAGAATTTACAAGTGTTGGTTGAGGCTGCCATTGAAGATGAAAAGACCAATAGCTAAGGATAACACAACTATACTGAAGAAGCCTACCAGTGTTAAGAATAAGAAGTCTACTGAGTTAGTTGAAGATACTCTTTCCACCAGGAAGAGTGTGAGTCTAAGTGTTAAAATGACAAAGTAGCTGGTAGTGGTAAACCCCATTTTTGAAAGTCGTTCCTTCTTGGGAAGGTTAACTGATATGCACATATTAAGTTTTTCCACCTATACAGGCTTCTAGGTGTTTAGCTATATGAATTTTGGAATTTTTGCCAAGTACCAGTTTCACTCATTGGTAAAAGCACCTAAGTAAATTGATTTGTCATCATGGAAGGACACAAACATCTCTACACACGTTCACAAAGATGCTACATTTTGGCATAGCCACCCAAACCCATATGTAGACACAGTGTAGGTGGAACTGTGTAAAGGCCCTGTGTAATATTTTACATAATGCAGAATTGTTACACATGCGCTACCCATAGGCATTGCGTAATATCTTACAGAGTGCAAGTTTACACATAGGCGCTACTCAATTTTGCAACAGAGGACAAATGTAGCCGCAAACATGCAGCACAGGGTCACTACCCACAGGCGCTACCTTCTCTCCTTGTTCCATTCTAGGGGGCGCTACACAGAATTTATACCCAAGGGAGTAGCCAGCAAACACCAGGGATCTAGGAAGACTAAGCCAACAATTTTGGATAAGTTAATAATGGAATAAATTACAGAAGTAGCAGTTGGCATGCAGGGGACAACTGCAAGCTCCAAAGAGACACATGGAAAAACACGAGCTGAGCAGCAAAAGAGGATCAAAGTAGTTAGAAGCATGATTGGATTTAGTCACCAACACTTCCCTGTTTTATAGCATAGACTATTATCTTAGTTGTTAGAATAAATAAATGTTCTGGGATTTTTAAGGAAAAGAGGCTAGCTCGTACCTCCAACTATTGCCTCCCTTTCTTGTTATAAATAGATAGATGAATTGATTTAATGGGTTCAAATGGGTAGAGCAAGGATAAATGATAAATTTTCATATTTGAATGCTTCATATGGATGAATGTGGTAATGATATGATGGATTTTTTATCATTTTATTGTCATGGTGTTTATTTAGCTGCTTAGTTTCTAATTTCAAGAAGATCTTGTTTTAAGAAACTTTCTTCCTTTGGTATTTTGTGGACCTGATGTTTGCAGTAGCTCTTACATTCTTCTCATTCAAGTCTTCCTTCTATCCATATTTACTCCCAAACTACTGGTTGAAGTTAGCCAAGACCTTATTTGTTGTTACATGTTAGCCCTATTTCTGAGTGAGGATATTGTCATTCCGATTTTTTCCATTCGACCTTTCAAAAAACATTCATACTTTCACATATCACTGGATGGGTACTGGGCTTACCTTCCTTGCAATAAGAATGTGACTCCTAGTGCTAAAATTTTTGGAACCATTGCCAGGGAATGATTTGAAGACTTTTCCCTGGGATAGAACGACAATGCTTACTAACTCTCAAGGTGCATTGGGACTTAGTATTTTGAAGATTGCATCTTGCACCTGGCGACTCCATTGATTCATATCTGGCACCTAAAGGCAGACATACGAGATCAAATCCACAACTACCTTTGGTTCCACCTGAGGCTGACCCAGAGAAGATAATCAAGAAGGGAAAAGCTTCTAAAAAAGGTTTTTCTGCTGCTACTACAAGTGCTTCTGGTCAGTTGCCAGATTCCACTCTTGATACTCCATTTGTTTTATCAAGTAAGCTTCCTTTATATTCTGTAGAAGTATCTAAAAAGCTATATTTTGAAGAGTTTCATGTTGAATACTCTACCTTTGAAACTAAATTGAAAGAAGAAAACATTGATATATTCTCCCCCCCTGATATTGAGAAGTGTTTCAGTATTGATAGTTTTGAAGATTTCCCTACGTTAGGTTTTGCTACACCTCTCTCTGTTAAAACTTTAACTACCAAAGAAGTAGGAACTTCATCTCCTTCTCAGACCTTACCATCCTCTTCCAAGACTCCACCTGTTGTTGTGAAGACTGAAATCCCCCCTTTATCCTTCTCTCCTTCTCCTAATCTGCACACAGCCAGACCTCCTTCTCTTGCTTGTTCACCTAGAATCCAAAATCAAATGGCAGTTGTTAACCCCCCTGCAAATAGGATGGATGCCATAGTAGCTGCAATATATGCTCCTCTAGTCTTGCCTCAACCAATGAATTCTCTTCCCCCTGAAGATTATTTGAAATACATGCCCAAGTTTACAGGAGAAGAAGATATAATAGTTGAGGAACATCTTGTTTCTTTCTATAGCTATGCAGATAACCAAAATATTGAAAATGAAGATGTTTGGATGAGAGTTTTTGTCCAAAGCCTTTTTGGTGAAGCTAGGAAGTGGTTTACAGGTCTGTCCCCTGGATCCATTACGAGTATTGAGGTGTTGGATGAAGCCTTCTTGAGGCACTGGGGTGACAAAAAGGATTTTTTGTATTGTATCACTAAATTTGGATCTTTGAAAAGGAAAGAAGGAGAGTTTGTCTCTGATTTTTCTAAAAGGTTTAACAAAATGTACAAGAAAATCCCTGATGAGATCAAACCCACCGAAACCATGGAAAAAATCACTTATGCCAGTTCTTTTGACTCTGATTTTTTCCTTCTATTGAGAGAGAGAAGGTCATCTTCCTTAGTTCAGATGCAATATGTTGCCTTAGAGGTAGAATCCAACATAATTTCTTCAAATAAGCTCAGGGGAAAATCTGACAGAGATAGGAGGAAAAATAGAGTTGAAGCTTCCACTTATGACTCTCCTGTTGTTCATTCATAGGTAGATGAGTTGACCAAATTAGTAAAGTCCCTTTCTACTGAGATTGAGAAGTTAAAATTAGAAGGAAGACAACCATATAGAAATTCCCAGAACACTGAAAATAGAGGTAATTTTCGGAGACCCAACAATGCTCCCCAAATCCTTCCTAGAGATCCCAGAAACAGAGAGAGAGAGAGATGATCAGAGGATTCAAGCTCCTTTTCAGAATAATATGGTTGCTGATGAAGAAGAAGAGGAGGTAGAGGCTGATCTTGAGATTCATTGTTTAGGTGATTCATACCCATGCCTCTCCTAATTCCACTGATCCAATAAATCTGCAAGATGAAAAACTAGCTGTAATTTTAGGCCCTTTGATAGAAGACAGAGATGACTCATCCCCTCCCTTCTATACTTCTCTCAATATCCATGACAAGGTGTTGCGTAACTGTCTTTTGGATTCAGGGGCCTCCCATAATCTTATGCCAAAATATGTTATGGATGAACTTGGACTGGAAATCACCAAAACCTATCATGACTTATATTCTTTTGACTCTAGGAAAGTAAAATGTCTAGGGGTCATTAAGGATATGGTTGTGACTCTATTTCAGCTACCCATGAAAAGTATACTTATGGATGTTGTGGTGGCTGATGTTCCTCCCAAGTTTGGCATGCTCTTGTCAAGGTCTTGCATAAAAAGACTTGGAGGAACCTTGCAAATGGATCTCTCATATGAAACTATCCCGATGTTTGGTGGGGAACATAGAAGACTTTGCAGAGAAGCCCAACTTGCTTACATTATTAGTGATGAGGAAAACCCTGCTAATCATCCTATTTTTTCTCTCGATACCGATTTGGGGTCCAACATTTTGCAGCTCACTGATGCTCCTGAAACTCCTCTTGAAATAATAAAAAAGTCTGCTACCTTGTTTGAAGAACCTCCTCTAACCAATTCTGTTTGGAAGATGTTCTTTGATGGAGCCTCTTCTAAGGAAGGTGTCGGTGTTGGAGTGCTCTTTGTCTCACCAACCCAGGAAACCATATCTTTTTCATACAAATTAGAATTTTAAACTACCAACAATGTGGCAGAGTATGAAGCTCTTGTTTTGGGCTTGAGAGCTGCAAAGGATATGGGGATTAAAAAATTGTCAGTATTTGGAGATGCTGAATTGATAGTCCATTAGACCAAAAATCTTTGCCAAACTAAGCACCCTAGGCTTAGATCTTATAGAAATGAAGTATGGGACCTAGTGGAGAATTGTTTCTCTGAGTATGACATCTCTTTTATTCCATGAGAAGAGAATTCTGTGGCTGATTCTTTGGCTGTATCAGCAAGCAATTTCAGGATACCCACACCGCCAAAAATCAAGTATGATGTAGAAGTCAAATACATGCCTTCTATACCGGACAATGTCAAATATTGGAAGGTGTTTGAAGATGATTTAGAACTTAAAAAATTTATTGAGTCTGTTGATGAATTTGTTGCATTACACATTGATCAGGATCTTGATTCTGAAATTACTCCATATGTTGATGGTTTCCTTAACAGAATTGCTAATCATCATATCGTGCAACTGCCTAGCAACCATATTCCAAAAGGACTAGTTCCTTTGGAAAAATTATTTGATAAAAATGATGTGGCAGTAAAAGGGAAAGTGTCTACTGACGATGCTGATATAACTGAGTGCAATTTGAGAATAGAGAAGGATCCAAAATATGTCAAGTTGTCAAGCATCTTATCAAGAGAGCAGAGGGTTTAATATGTCAAATTGTTGAAGGAGTTTGCTGATGTATTCGCATGGACTTACAAAGATCTTTGAACTTATGACACAAACATTATAGAGCACAAGATTCCATTAAAATAAGAGACTAAGCCATTCAGGAAAAAGTTGAGGCAAATCAATCCCATGTTATTGCCTGTCATGGAGAAGGAGGTAAAAAAGATTTTAGATGAAAAAATTATTGTTCCTTTGAGATATTCCAAATGGGTGGCTAATTTGGTCTGTGTGAGGAAAAAGAATGGAGAAATCAGACTCTGTGTCAATTTCTGGAATCTGAACAAAAGTTCTAAAAACGATAATTACCCTTTGCCTAAGATGGAGCATATATTATAGAGGGTGACAGGTGCAGCCTGGATGTCTATAGTTGATGGTTTTTCTGGCTACAACCAGATTTCTATTTTTCTAGAGGATAGGGAGAAGACGACTTTTACCACTCCTGGGGTACATTCATGTATGCCAAGATGCCCTTTGGTTTGATGAACGCGGGGGCGACCTTTCAGCGAGCTATGGACATAGAATTTATTGGAGACAAGAACAAGTTTGTTGTTATCTACTTAGATGACATAACCATGTTCTCTCAATCTGATGAAGAGCACTGTGATCATTTAAGAAAGGTATTCTTAACATGCAGAAGATTTGGCCTCTCTTTGAATTCGAAAAAGTCATTGTTCACCATGAAAGAAGGAAAATTATTCAGGCATATCGTGTCAGCTAAAGGAGTGAGAATTGATTCCAATAGGGTTGAAGCCATACTAACCTCAACACTGCCTAGATCCAAAAAGGAGGTTCAATCTTTTCTAGGAAAGGTTAATTTCTTGAGAAGGTTTGTGTCGAATTTTGTTGATTTTCTCAAGTATATCACAACCATGTTGAGGAAAGATAATGAAATCAAGTGGACTACTGAGGCTCATAGTTCTTTTGATCAGATAAAGAAAACTTTGACGAAAGCCCTGGTCCTAGTCAGCCTAGACTACTCCCAGGACTTTCTTATTTTTTTATTTTTCCTCTTTTGATACAGTAGCAACAGTTTTGTTGCAGAAGAACTCTGAAGGCTTAGAGCAGCCCATTGCCTTTTTCAGCTGGGCTTTGAGAGATGCAGAATTAAAATATGACATTATGGATAAGCAAGCCTATGCACTGGTTAAATCTCTTAAGTCCTTCAGAGTTTATGTGCTGCATTCAAGAGTTATTGCTTATGTTCCATAAACTATTGTAAAATAAATTCTTATTCAGCCTGGTATTGACGAAAAAAGCAACAAATGGATTGCTAAGATCCTTGAATTTGATTTATAAATCAGGCCTACCAAATTGGTCAAGGGCCAAGGTTTAGCTATGTTGTTGGATGAATCAAATTTCTCAGTGTTGGGAGTAAATTTCATTGGCTCATGTTCAAAAAAGCAGCAGACTGAATTAAGCAATAGAGGTGCTCAAGCCATCCCTACATTGGCAAATTGCAATTAGTACAAGCACATTATATTTTTCTTGCAGAATCTACAACCTCCAAGTGGTATGGAAAAGAACAAGGGGAGAGCATTAAAACTCAAATCGATAAAGTATTTCTTGGTTGATCAAATTTTGTATTGGAAGGATCCATTGGGAGTGCTATTGAGATTCCTAGACCCGTAAGAGGCCCAAAGGATTATGTCTGATTTTCATGACAATTTTTGTGGGGGGCATCATTTTTGGAGGACTACTACCTACAAGATTCTCAAGGCTGGGTATTTTTGGCCTATTCTGTTCAGAGATGTTTGTGTTAAGATCAGAGCATGTGTTAAATGTCAGAAATTTTCTGGGAAGCAGTAGCTTAAGTCTTTGCCATTAAATCCCGTAGCAATTTCATGACCTTTTAAACAATGGGGCATAGATTTTATTGGGGAAATTCATCCCGCTTCCAGTGGCCAACATAGATGGATCTTGACTACCATAGATTACTTCATGAAGTGGATAGAGGCTATCCCTACCAAGAATTCTTCTCACAAGGTGATCATTGGTTTCCTTGAAGACATTACAGCAAGGTTTGGCTATCCGAACAGAATTGTCACCGACAATGCTGCATCCTTCAAGGCTGAGCCATTGATTCAGTTCTTTGAACAATATGAGATCACATTGATTCATTCAACCCCTTATTACCCACAGGGAACTAGGCTTGCAAAATCCTCAATCAAAAGCCTTATAAATATTGTTAAGATGTTGTTGGAGGATAAAAAAAAGGCATGGGATTCAAAACTCAAGTTTTCTTTATGGGCTGACAGAGTGACAACAAAGAGGGCCTTGGGACTTTCTCCATTCTAGTTGGTATATGGAGTTGAGGTCGTTTTTCCCTCTCAACTCGTCTTGCTTGTTGCAAAATTATTCCAAGAATATCAAGGGGAGTTGGATGATATGATCAGGAGGATTCAGTAGCTGGTTGAAGTGCAGCAGACCCAAGAGTAGCTGGTAGATAAGGCATATGATCATCAACTGAAGATGAAGAAGGCATTCGACAAGAAGGTGAAAAAAGAGGATTTCCAATTGGGTGATCTGGTGCTCAAGTGGGATGCACCGAGGCAGGATAGAGGCAAGCACGGTAAATTCGAAGCTTTGTGGATCGGTCCTTTCAAAATCTCTGAGGTATTCCCTAATAACACTTTCAAGTTGTAGAATATGGAGAATGAAGAGGTTTTTGGTGGCGTAAATGATCATTTCCTGAAAAAGTACTTTGCTTGAGCCGGGAGTGGCTCTTTACATCATTGTAAATATCATTTTCTTTTAGTTTTGTGTTCCAATAACTGACCCCATAGCCCTAGGATAAGGCACTGAATCTACTCATTCTTGGCAGCCCGTAGGGGGCATGCCATCCCCTGTGGAGCCAATGTTATCACACTAAGGCGCCTTGGGTCTCTTAGTTTGTTTTTGTTAAAAAAGAAAAATTAAAAAAACCTTAGATTCTTATTTTCTCTTTAAAATGAGTTTCTCATCCATTAAATGTTAATTATGATAGGACCCCTTAGGATGACTAAACGTTTGAGTCATAGCTCATGTGTTGATCCACAATTCAATTTTTGGTCCCTAAACACTTATGAGCTTNNNCCTCCCATGACCAGGCTGATCTTACACACCTCTCTCATCACTCATGAATGTGCATGCATACCTCATCATCCCCACTCACCTGTCCAATCATTTTTTGATTTGGAGAACGCTGCCCACTCACCAGGCATTTCCGTAGTACCTGTCACGATTATCATGCACCCACTCCAAGTCATGATTTCCATGACTGATACCTTAACCCTTGTTTTCAGTGCCTAAAGTCGGTTGAAATGCTTTCAAAATATCTTGCATTTATGATCCTTGGTAACGATTTCTAAATTTGAAAATTTCAGTAGTGATGCACTGTGTAAGTTTGCTAGTTCAATTCAGATGATTGCTTGTCCACTAAATCTGATGTTGTGATATATTTCAGGGCCGAAGTTTCCTCAATATCAACCTAAGTTCGCGCTGAGGAGCTCAACAGTTGTCGACTTCACAGGTATCCTGTGCAACCTCCTTTGCATATTAATTTTCATATGATATTTGTGCTCGGGTTTCGGTTTGCTAAGCTTGCAGGGTAGTATGGGAGCCATATTTGCATTCCTGTAAACATCTTCACTCGTATCCATAGTTTGATTATTGTGTTTAGTCATAGCCTTTGAAAGTCACAGGCCTGAAATAACCCATCCTATGTGTATGCGTTGTACTACGCAGAGGTGCTGCTCAAATCTCTCTGATTATCCTTGGCTTGTTTTCATCCTGTACGAAGAGTTAGTTTGGAATTACTTCCTCATAGTCTACACTATGAAAACTTGTATGAGCCTGAAAGTCCATTTCTCATAGCCAAGTTCATTTTCTAAGCACTGTTAATTTGGAGGGCCATCCTTGTGCTTTTGAGACATAAATTGAAGTTTTTTGGTCAATAGCATCCCTTACAGGTTCTTAAGAACCCTCTTTCTGAGTCATGGAAACCCCTCAGTCAAAGAAAGCACACAAAGGTGGCAAGATAGTTCGAACAGAACTTGTGGACATGTTCCTTTTTGACACAGAACCCATGGCAAGGTAAATGTTTCGAAGAGCAGGATGCCTCTCTTTCTGCCAGAACATGTAGAGAGGCCACTAAGAAGTAGAAAAACAATTTGCACTAAATTTTGATGGCAAGAAAACCAGAGTTGGAGATTTGGAATTTGAGGTGATTGAAGCCTCCATCTCAGCTGCAACAGGGATTCCCATTTCATGAGAAAATTGGTTCAAGGCCATGGTATTGAGTTCACCTTTCATTAAAGATATTTTCAAGCCTGAATACCAAGCCAATGATTTATCTAAGAATGTGCCAAGGAACCAGTTGAATGACCAGTTCGATAGAATGTTGAAAATCATATAGAGATATTTTAGTTGTGAAGAGAGATTTAACACCCTGTACCATTACCACATAAGGTTGTTGTTTCATTTTACTAGTAAGGTTTAGATGAATATTCCATATTACCTGCTCAGAAGTATAGGTAAAATGGTAGATAGGGTGCAAGACAAATCCAAGGATGTGGACTCCAGTCTTTTCCACTCTGGACTTATCAGGATGCTTGTATCTGAAGAGTTGGGAAAGAAAGAGATCTCCTAGGAGAATGTTTTGGTATCTTCTCGCTTTAAGCCGGACCCAACACCTACCCCCCAATCACAAATTGTAGGCTCTTCATCACCTACCAGTACTAAAACAGGGATCAACAAGAAGAGAAAGGGGAGAGCCCCTGTTTCAGAGATCAATAAGTAGGCCAGAGAAGCTGAGGAGAAGGTATGTCCTTCCCCACACAGATATTTCTCACCACCACCTCCACTAGGGTTAGAAGAAGTTCCATCTTCTACCAAGGTGACATCAAANGGATTTCAAAGGACAACCTTTACAAGAAACCCGTGTACATAAAATCAAGGGTAAAGGTACCAAAAGACCTTTGGAGAGGGAAGATTGAATCCCTGTGAAGGATTGTAAAAAACCTATGAAAAATAAAGAAAAGGTTGATGTGCAAGAGAAGATGCATAAAGGAAAGGGTTTTGAGAAGACTGGTGAAACATGCATGAAAACTCTTGTACATATGGAAGAAAAGGATGAGAAAAAGCTTGCTGAGATTGCACATGTCCCTAACCCCCTTGGCAGCTAGACCTACACAAGACTTATTAAGCAGCTCAGGGATGCAAGTAGAGAAATAGCTCATCTCAAAGCAGAAGACATGGTCCACCTGGCTCATATGAATGAGCTCATGACTGGCTACAACCATACCCTAGACTTGGCAAGGTTCACAGCGAGAAAGGCTCTACCTCTTTGTAAACAACTGAAGAATATTTACAGACAGAACATGGGTCTCCAGGCTGAGAACAAGAATCTAAATGCAGAACTAAAGCATTTCCAAGATGAAGTAACCCAAAAGAATTTACAGGTGTTGGTTTTGGCTGCCATTGAAGATGACAAACCAGTAGCTAAGGAGAGCACAACTATACTGAAGAATCCTACCAGTGTTAAGAAGAAGAAGTCTACTGAGTTAGTTGAAGACACTCTTTCTACCAGGAAGAGTGTGAGGCTAAGTGTTAAAATGACAAAGTATCTAGTAGTGGTAAACCCCATTTTTGAAATTTGTTCCTTCTTGGGAAGGTTAACTGATATGCACATATTAAGTTTTTCCACCTATACAGGCTTTTAGGTGTTTAGCTATATGAATTTTGGAATTTTTGCCAAGTACCAGTTTCACTCATTGGTAAAAGCACCTAAGTAAATTGATTT
>SNQJ01S0094384.1:12882-25924 GCA_010110895.2 Picea sitchensis
GTTATCTTCTTGAGCCGACATGTCTTCTAGGGTTATTGGCCAACTCATTAGGGTTTCTTCCTGCTTCCTAGAATATTCTATTCTCGTCAAGTTTACACGTGGAGGTAAATACCTCTCGCAGCTACCATAATATAAACACCATCAACGCTTGATTACAAGTCGTACGTTGACCTGAGCATACAAATTGGGCCACGATTACAAGCCGTATGTTGACTTGAGCATACGAATTGGGCCACGATCGTATTGGGGATCGAGCCACATAATCTGTCATTACAGAGGAAAAATTCAATTTCCGTCGAAGAGGTCAAGCCGCCGTTGAAGTTGTGAACGGGTAAGACATAGCGATTAACAACCCTTGTAGTAGAGATCGAGTTATCTCATTGCAGATTCCAAAGGATAGCAGTAATGAGTGAAGAACAAGTTGCCATATAGTTGCCATTGTGGAAAAAAGAAATTGTTGTTTTTCATGCCCGTGGAAAATAATTTTCAGTGCAAAATAAACAACCCACTGATAATAGTCACGAATATTAAGGAAAAATACAGGGAAAATTTTGCCGAGATTATAGATCGAATCAATTTTGTTGGATGACGTGTCTCTAACCACTATAATTATGCACACGTCATAATCGCAAAAACGTAATCTAATCTAGTGGGAACGTCACTTGCGTCGCTGGCTGCACAAACTCAATTTAATTACCATGCAAAATTCCGGCTGTAGAAGTTTCGTTGTATAGAAGCGGGCCATACAAATTGTATCATACAATATATATTCCATCGTGGTTCATTTAAAATTCAAGAGAAATCACAACCATTAGTGTTATTAAACTATCGTGACTCTCCAATATTAAACGACATAATCATTAATTTAAGAAATAAGGTTAAGACTAAGCTAAAAGCGCGGGTTACAAAGAATTAAAGGTGCATTCCTTATAAGGATTAAGATAATAAATTGAAATTCCAACTAAATAGACTTTATAATAAAATTCCGTCATTATATGAAATAAAGTTCTATTGAAGACTTATTATTAATTTGTGGAAACATATATATCTATATATAAAAGGAGAAATAAGAAGGGAATATATTATTTCAATTCAAGTATTTTCAATAAAGGAAGTAAGAAGAGATTAAAAAGGTACTTAATTCCCTTTGGAAAAAAAATAGTTACAAACACCAAGGGTATTACATTAAAAATCAAAGTATTGTTTACCGTAAATTTGCAACGAAAAACAAAATGGAGTCTAAAATGATGAATGAAAAAATTGCTTATGAAGGATGTCACATTTCAACTTACGGGTTATTTACATCAAAATAGATTATTCAAGGAAGAGAGGTTAACATCGTTATCAACATGACCCAGGATGATAATTCTATTAATATTAATTTGGCGAATCGATTATTTATTTTGAAGCATAACATAAGTGAAAAGATAAATATTTTTTGCAAAAGACAATATGAAATTAAAGACTTGCAAGTAACAATTGATGATTATGAATATATATATCTCAATTAAATGTTACAACTATGTTTCAAGAAGAGATTGACATCATTCTCGGGTTTCACTGGTTAACAAAACTAGGTACCTTCATTTTAAACATGGAAAAAAAGTTTGTGACTTTACCCTATAAAAAGAAGATGATGACTCTTCAAGACATTGCTATGAGCTCAAAATAGATAACACCTTCATCAAAAGACTTTAAAGATATCTTGAAGGTGATCCTTCCAGAAAATCATAACTCGATATCAAAGATGCAAAAAGAATATGATGAAGTTATTGCTGATAAAAACCAAGAAATATCTTGCTTAAAAAATCATAGTGAAAAACTACTTACTCAAATTAAGAAGTCAGGGTATACAAAACAACGTGTCCAGGAGGTGGAGCAAGAGAATCAAGATCTCGGGAAGAAATTATCAGGAAAGGATGAAGAAGTTTCTCATTTGAAGAACCTTAATCAAAATTTGCTTGAAAAAATTAAAAATATGAAAGATGAAAAGCCTGAGAATCGAAATATTATAAATAAAGTCGACAAATCAGAAGATGAAGAAGAAATTTCACACCTAAGGGTTCATAATCAAAATTTACTAACACAAATTAAAAAGTTGAAGCATGATAAGAAGACTTTACAAGAAAAACTAGAGTGCAAAACATCATTAGTCAATAAGGAAACGATGACAGACCCAATCAACCTTACAACTCAAAAGGATGCAAATCCAGCTGATGTAAAGAAGTTTTCAAATGTCGAGGTACAAACAATCCATAGATATGAAGAAGACTCAAATCCAAAAGTTAATAAAGAAAAAGATGCAAGTACAAGAAATAAAGATCAAGTTGCAAGGATTCCTTATCAACATCCTAATCACAAAAATCGATACTTCAGCCAATCAATGTATTAACAGAAACAAATAACCGTTATGTCGAAGAATATTACTTCCACTACAAGTGTGGTTCAAAATATAAGCTATCAGGGCATGATGTTGAATAATTCATGTGTTGTACTCAGCACACTCAACAAAGTGTCTCGCATAAGTCACCCACTCAATAGAGTGATATAGGGACCATTCTTCTAATCCAGACATATGTCCTACAAGAATGATTGTCCCAATATATGGTGAATCCCCCTCAATGGGCTACGAGGACCATTCTTCACCAAAACACCCTTAATCTATAGATTTGTCTCCTCCTCAGACTTGGACACTTTTCCTTGAGAGAGAGAACTTGTGTTGTGTGAGTTCTACAAATGAGGCACCTAGCCTCTTATAAATACAAGTTGAGCCACCCTAAAATCAGGTCAGGGCAAACTTGTACAAATGACACTTTCTAATTTACATTTTGCTTTTACAAAGGCACAATAGGGTCGACTTTACAAATACAACATAATATTATTCTTTTAGGGTTTTGACTTGGTCTAATACAATAAGAATATCTTCCGAAGCTACTCAAACTTCAACACTTTTGTAGTGTGTGGGGATCCTCTTGAGGCTTAGTTTGACTTGGAAAACCTCCTAGATTGACTGAGATTCTCATCTATTCAAATATGGAAATTGCTTTTAATCACCGAGGTATCCTTACTTTGTCTATCTTATTTCATTGGTGGTAGAATGAATGGCTACTCGAGAGGACATGTACTTGATAACGTCTAGCCTAAGGATTCTTATAGTCTACCAGGGAAGCCTCCCTTGGGTTGGATTTACTCATTCACTAATAAGAGGGAAGTTGTTGCCTAGGTGACAGTGGTGACTTCTTCTAATGTTCCATTGGTTTCATGCCTTGTGATGGCTTTGCACTAAGGTGCTAGATTGTGTGGTAACAAGATTAAGATATGAGGGACCACTTCCATATTTAGGGTTTCTGGAGTTGCTCTTTAGAAAACACCCAGGAATCACCAATGGCCTTTAGGGATTTCAAACTACAAAGATGAAGAGTCCCTCGACATCCATATCTAAATTAGTTATTTATCTCTAATCACCCAAGCTAAATCAAAATACTCACTCTAAGGAAAAAGAACTAGGATAACATCATCAAAACACCAAGGACGCCCTTTAGCATAGATTCATGCTCCTTTTCCCTTTCAAAGTAGAAGGAAAATAAGCATTAGTTCAAATGGATTATTTTCACTATCTACCGTGGTTGGAATTACTAGCCTTGCCAACTAACATGTGTCCTTTTGTTGATCTATTCACACATAGATTTGGAAATTTGTTATCCCTGAAGCCTAAAAAAACTCTTTTAGCCCAAATACGAGGATATGTGTGGAGGTGGATTTGAAGCAAAAGCGTCCCTTGTTCATTTTTGTTTGTACTGTCGATGGAGTTAAGCAATAAAAGGTGTGGTACCTTAATCTATCAAATGCATGTTTTTCCTATAATTCTCGTGATCATTTGATTTGAGATTTCCCTCTTTGTAGTTCCAAGCCGAGTGAGGCTACTTGTGTATGTGTTGGTGGCCCCCCTTTTCTCAGGGTACAAAAACATGTGGTGATTTTGTGGCCTTCAAACAAGGTGTCGGGGGTGGTGTATGTTAGTGTGGGAGTGGGGGTTCTTCTTTGAGTGGTTCAAGAGTGGACGAAGATGGTTATGCTTCTAGTGGTTTAGGTGCAAGAGCGAGTGACTCACTAGTTGGTGATTTGGGGTTGATTCAACATGGGGTTTTGGTAGCTCAATTGTGCAACCTAGGGTTAATAATTCTTCTTTGATGGCGTGGCAGTCTTGAGCACACCAACCCATTGATTATTTGACAAAAGGTGGTTCATTTCGCTCTAGGTTTGAAAACATGAAGGTTGAATCTAGATGGTAGGTTAAGTCTAATAAGTGGAAGTAGGTTTTCTCCTATGCTCGTTTGGACAAGTCAATTGGAGATAAGAGCCCTGAGCCATGAATAAAGTCCTACAGGGATGCAATGATTTACTCACCCAATCATTGGATGTTGGCTTTGAAGGGATTTAATATGGAGAGGAAGTACAATAGTCTAGTTTTCATTTTCGTTTGGAATGAAGCTCTCTCTACTACCTTGGAATGTGTGTGGGATTACAATTACTGGTCGCAAGCAGTTTCTTTGAGGTGTTTTGCAACATTTTGCACCAGATGTGGTCTTCTTGCAATAGGTCAAATCAACTAGATTCAAGCTCTAGAATGGGATGAATATTCGTTGGAACAATTCTTTTTGGACCTCAAAGCATTGTCAAGGGAGTGGAGAGGTAGTGGTTTCCATTTCATCCTATTTGTAAATATTTGAGGTGGCTTTTGGTTCAAACCCTGAGGATCAATGTATATGGGTCACTTTGATTCAAGGTTGAGTGATTGGATGATGTGATGTTTATGCTTCTAATCTCATATTAGAGTGTGGAAAAATTTGGGATTAGATGGCCCCCCGTCTTCTAATTACATAGTGGATTGTTGGAGGGCATTTCAATATCGTGGAGTGGAATGGTGATTGTTATGGAGGCTTAGGTTATGTGATCATTGGTTCAGAGAGGTAGGCTTGGTGCCATTATAAGGAATTTTTCTAGATATTTGACCCTAATGGGAAATAAAAGGGGTTTGACCGTGGTAGTCGGTTCACTTGGACCAATTACAAACAAGTACAAGACATGGTTCAAGTTCAATATGATCGATTTCTATGGTCCTCGAGAGGATATGTCCTTTTCAAATAGATATCTCCTTGTGGATGTGACATGTTCAGATCATCTTCTAATTCAGACCATGATCCCATTGATCACTCAATTCATTCACTTATTTCTTCTTTGTTCAAGTTGAATGTGTCCTATTTGGGATATAAGTCTTTAACCAAAATGCCAAACAAGGACATTAAACAAGGTACCCACTTCATTGGTAGAAATCCAACGCATGGAGTTATAGCGATGCCCATGCATCACGTTTTTAGAAGATTGAACTGAAAACCAACTACTTGTGGATATGAGTATTAACCAAGATATCATACTAGAAAATGCAACAAGATACCCATATCATTAGTAGAAATTCAACCTATAAAACTACTTGTATATTTGTAATGATGCATAGACATTATGGAGAAATCAATCTCTAAACCAACTAGATATAAATATGGCTTAATAACCAAAACGCCATATTAAAATGCTCCAACAAAATAACTACATCATTAAAAAAAATTCAAATAAAAATAAAAATAAGAGAGGAAGTTTTTAGTGATGCATACATCACTCTTAAGAAAAACAAAAAGTAAAAGCTTAAAAAAAAACTTATATAAATATCTTAGAATAATTCATTTTAAAACCAAAGCGGTGACAGTTATTGAAATGGAAGTCTCTACATACCTCCAGGAGTTTCGGTAAACTCGGAGGTTGCATTAGCCAAAATTTGTCCATGTGACCGCCCCAAATGTAGGACGTACGAAAACGTAGAATGTATTGAAAATCTTCAAATCTTGTACTCACTTAGCAGAGTCTCTTATCTCCCCTGGAGAATGCAAACAGACATCCTACATTTTGAAAGCAGCATACATATTCATTCATCAGTAGCAGCACCCAGATCTTCTTTACACACAATTGGCGGAGATTGGATAATTGATTGTTGAACATGGAGGACGAGCAGTTCCGACGTCTGCTAAATCTCTTCCCCGTGGTTCGATCTCGCCACTACTGTGTAATCATCCAATCCTTACAAACCTTTTCCTATTTTATGTTAATTTCAATTCAAACATTAATGGAGTTTGTGCATTATGTTACATCTCTTGAATTGAAAATCTCTGCAACCCCACGGTAAACGGCAGAAAAACGCTGTGCGAGCATTTTAGGTGATTGAAGCCCTATAATTTAGGAAGCAATTTTGCTCTCGCGCTGATTGATTGGGCAAGGGGTTTGAATTCATGATAACCGAGTGGCGGTTTAACATTGTCAGCTAGGTTAAATTGCCCATTACGTTGATCTTTGGTTTTATGCATTTGACTATTTTCTTCATTTATGTTTAGGGCTATCTATTTTTGCATTCCCTGTTTGTTATCTCGACTTGTTATGGCGTTTGGCAAATGCGTGAATGTACTGGGAAGAACATTTTAGGGAGGAATTGTGTAAATGTTCTTTAAAGAAAGAAAAAGAAGGTAAGGTGCCTCGAATCAATGAAAAGTTAAAACCCTAAAGGAAATCGTTTATTTGAGTGAAAAACCATTTAGAAAAAGGTTCTTTGGAAAAATATAATGAAAGTAACAAACCTCAAATTATATTGATGTCCACGAAGTAGGGACTGAAAAGTACAGTTTAGACCAAATAAGGAATTGAAGGATATAAGGAAGAAATAATAGTAATGTCCACAAATCAGGGACTCAAAACTACATCATCATGAAGTATACACCAAATAAGGAGTTGAAGGATATAAGAATGAAACAGTTGTCCATCGACCATACAAAGTGGCCGGTTGGACTCACAAATACTACAATCACAAAACGAAAAAGAAGATAGAGTGCCATTTTCAAATATACTACGTACATTATAATATATCACAAGGGAGTACAGAATGCATGTCTTGTCCAAGCTTAACTGCAAAAGAGAAACAAACAAATCAGAAATAATAAAATTTTATAAGAACAGAAATAAAAATGAATTGAAATGGAATTATATCAAATGCCCACTGATGACAAAATAGGGTCCTCGTGGAGTGATCTATGGTGGTGTTGCCTTGGATATTCTCACTCGGGGCAGAATAAAACCTAGAGTTGAGATGGAAGCCTGGGCAAAAGCTCTCATAACATCTATAAGTATGAAGACCTCCTGGTAATACATAAGATAATAAAATAATCAATGTCCAATGAATGACTACAATAAGTAGGTCAATGGGACTGAAAAGTATATCCATTGTCAATGCATAGTGGGAGTGCAAAAGCAATGCTAACAAAGACATATAGAAATCTAAGAAGCTAGGTAAAAGATGTATTGAGAAGAAGGCTCCTCGTAGGAGTTTGTCATTTCTCCATGAGTTGGAGAACCACACTAGTGTTGCCGTCAGGAAACTCAAGGCCTCCTTGTAGCCCCAAACCTAGACTAACTTGGAGGTCGGGTGGAGCGTGTTGAGGGATAATATTGATGGAACTGTAACCATTACTTTGAGTAGTAACAAATGGGTGTTTATCCCTCTCAATAATCGTGATAGGTTGGATTTAGAATATGATTGTGAACACAACAATTTGCAGATTCAGAATTTGATGCTCCATTCAAATTTTGTATAAATCTGTATTGACAACTTAGCACTTTTACATTTTCTTTAGACTTGAAATTTTTAGCCAAAACTAGCTATCTCCCAAACGGAGCAAAACTGGGAAAACCTTCCTCAAGACAAAGTTGTTTGGATTGTTGAGGAGGTAAAATGTTGACTAAATAAAATTTTCCAAATTTGTTATTTGGGATCCCTTTTCCTCCAAAGATTTCAAAAATCCCCCAAAAGTGTCTGGATTATTGAAGATTTCAAAATCCCCAAAGTGTCTAGGAATATTGGTTTTGCCTTGTTTTAGAATCCCCATTAAAAGCTCTGTGTTTGCCAAAAGACCATTGGGTTTCTTCATGCCTACGTTTTGAGCAGCTCTACGAAATTTGCCTTTATAGGGTCCGATTCGAGCCTTAACTAGATCTTTAAAAAGCCACTAATGTTTGCATTTTGAAAATTGAAGAAATTGTCCATGGCCCTCAGTAGCCTTTGTTATTGCTCGTTTTAGCACGGAGGTCAACTCATATTCATGAATATTATTCTATGTCAAAGACAGATGGTTCTACTGGGTGTTTTTAAAAACCAACACTTATATTTTTGTAAGCGGGATCTCATACCTACGAGGAGCCAATAATGTAATAATGCATGGATTGTAGTTGGAATTGGTACGGATCGCACGACATCGGAGGAGTTCCCCATGCGAGGTTTTAATCTGAAGGAATTTAATGCGGCCTAACAGATGGGGTTAATTTTCCGAGGAGTTTCCCTCCCGGACTTACCTCAAATTGGTGGAAATTTCGATGATCTCATCCAATAGGTAACCTTTTAGGATGATTATGCAATGACCATGCTAAGTAGGTGTCTGGAGTTTCGCGGGATTTTGTCGAGTCTAAGTTAGTTTTTAATTAATTAAATATTTAAATATTTAATTAATTAGTTACGAGCTTAATGATGTAAAACTTGATGCGTGGGAAGATAGGGGGTATTTGATGCTCAAAATGAATGGAATAACCCTCCCTACACTTGGCCAAGTTTCATTCGGTCGGGACTTCTTTTGCCCAATGAGGATCCACTTAGAGTCCCAGTTAGAGTCAATAAACGACAATTTTAATTGCTAGGTGATTTTATTAAAATCCACCAAGGAAACTATTAATAATTTGGAGTTTAATTATTGGATGCAAGGTGGAAAGTGGCCAGAAGACACCCTCCTAACCTACACAACCCCTTCCCAACCTTTTCGCGAGTTGCTTCTCATTAATTGACTTTTTGACTAATTTCCCTCTTGCCCTAGGAGGAAATTCGACCCACACTAAATAACTATCTAAATAAATCCTGGCCAAGCAGGGCAACCATGAATTAACAAACTACCAAGAAACCTAAGGCTAACTCCCTAACTAACTTCGACCTTTCCTAACCTTTCCCCTCTCCAAAGTCCCTCGTCCCTCAGCTAGGTCGCACCACTTGATGGGTGGCAGCTCCTCGAACCATATCTCCACTAGCGTTCTAAGAAATGAGACTTGGGTCCCTCCTCACCCGTGACCTCCTTGTTGACTTTCCCACTCCTGATACATCTCTCAGATCCCCTTCTCTCTCCTATGGTGCGCACCTCTCCTTGTTGGATGTGCAAAACCCACCCAAAGCCTAACTAACTCCCAAATATAGCATTTGGGTCTTTCTAGGTTGACCTAGGTGCTCCTTCTAGATGGTTTTACAACCATTCTCTAGCCTCCACATAAGCAATTCGTTTTTGCTTCATTCCGAAGACCAAAACTAAACTGGAGTCCGCCTCTCTTAGAGATTTTTGCATCTAGCTAGCTAACCAACACTTGGCTTTAATCTAGACCACCTCCTTTTGCCTCAAGAGGTCAGGAACCTAATAATTTTTTCCTACACTGATCTCTTGCCCAACTCTATTATCATTTCTCATTGCTTCATCTTCTTGCTCTTGCCATCTTGCCATCCATCTCATTGCTCCACTATTATTTTTGGTAATGAAGAAGCTTTCGGAGGATATGGTGCGTTTTTGGGTATTCTTGCTCCATACATGAGGTGATGTTGTTTTAATTTTTGTTTCATTTGCTTATATTGATAGATCTTGGGTTCAAAGTAGTTTGTTTGGGTAAGATAGCTTTGGGTATTCTTGTTGTCTTATGATCATTTTAGATAACCTAAGATTTGCAAATATTTTCGTTTTAGGTTATCTAGGGTATCTATCTATCATATCTTAGAGGTGTTTCACCTAACTTTTGCGGGTTGCCTCAAAGGGTTTCACTTGGAGGAAGATTTGAAGAGGAGTCCCTCCTTGGAGCTCTCATACACTCAAAAACCTCTTCCCTTTGCCATCCACATTCTGCTGTCATTTCATGTGGTTTTCAGCTCTTGTTTTAGTATTATAAAGGTCATAAAATTACATTTTTATCTATCATCTTGTTGGTGGAAATTGCGTGTTTACCACCGAAATCATCACTTTTTTTTTGGTGTTCTTGCAGCATATCAACAAGGTTTTACTTGTGATCTTGAAATTGAGTCACATTCAGAATCAATTTGCATAGATCATCTGGGAAGCTTCCCAAGCACCTCTTGACTTGGGTGACTAATATCCTCTCCTTCTCTTTCTTCTTTTGGCACTTTTCTGAAGTGTATCTTAGTGTTAGATCTCTAGAGATAACTTAGTTTGGATCTAATCTTGTTGTTAGTATCTAACCTAGATCTAGATATTCCTTTTTGTAAAATATAACCCTAGGTTAGAAGTTAAACTCTTTCAATTCATTCTTTATTTCATTGGTTTGATCTTAGGTGGTTTTCCTTTTGCAAGATTATTTCATTCTTAGATCTCATATGCTCTTGTTTCTCCATGCTAAATGATTAGATAGTTTAAACATTATTATATGTCCTAGATCTACCCATTTTAGCTATCTGTAATCGCCAGATGCATATGAAGAATTGGGTTTTGTTTTGCTAAGTTGCTTTTCTTCAAGCTCTTTATACCTTCTATACTTAGCATATTTCTTGTGTTTTGGATATAAGTCTTTGGACACATTTTAATATAACACCATAGAATGCCGGGAAACCGCATCAGCTCAGGCCTGCTTTCTTGCTCCGCGGTTTGGGCGGCCTTGTAGCCCTGACCTCCGCAGTTCCCCTCCTCGGTATTGTGCATATTTTCCCGCATTAGGGCCTCCTTCGAAACCCTCTTCTTATCCGATACAATGTGTTTGAGGGACTTATGACCCAGGGTATAGTCCCATGCAGATGCTTTAAAACCGTATTCTCCTTGACCCCTCGACACATACCCTCTTGAGTTGTGTTTGTTGACCCTCTTCTTTGCCTTTACACGGCCACATTTGATTAACAACGAAGAATCTAACACATATGCTAGTGATCTAAAACTGTTTACATGTTTTGCATGCATTATAAGGTGATCAGGTGTTGTTTATAATTTGATTTGATAGCTTAGTATTTGTGCTAATAATCAAAAATTTGCTAAAACTTCTAAGTTATCACAGCACTTTAAGTTGCTGTCTGGAAGGTTTAATACTTACATCTTAGGTTTATGTGGTATAAAGTCTTTATGAGCTATGTTTTTAGTTGATAATGCTGTAGCTGTTTAGTCCCTTTGGCTCACATAAACACATACTTCACTGTCATACACATGAGCAACTCTTCATTGAATAAATACTTATAACTTAAGTGTATATGATATGTGATTTAGTTAGCTGCTGTTCTTAAACCTTTTAAATCTTTAAGCTGTCATATTTCTAAAATCCTCATGTGCATACTCTCAAGGTCACTACTAAAACTGTTTACATGTTTTGCATGCATTATAAGGTGATCAGTGTTGTTATAATTTGATTTGATAACTTAGTATTTGTGCTAATAATAAAAAATCTGCTAAAACTTCTAAGTTATCACAGCACTTTAAGTTGCTGTCTGAAAGGTTTAATACTTACATCTTAGGTTTATGTGGTATAAAGTCTTTATGAGCTATGTTTTTAGTTGATAATGCTGTAGCTGTTTAGTCCCTTTGGCTCACATAAACACATACTTCACTGTCATACACATGAGCAACTCTTCATTGAATAAATACTTATAACTTAAGTGTATATGATATGTGATTTAGTTAGCTGCTGTTCTTAAACCTTTTAAATCTTTAAGCTGTCATATTTCTAAAATCCTTCTGTGCATACTCTCAAGGTCACTATTAATGGTTTGAAAGCTTATATTTTAAGTGCATTGATACAAGACAATGAACTTAAGTTTATGATTTTGATGCTTGAAGTTAATTAACACCCTACAGCTCACACAAACACCTTATCACCCATCTCAATTGCTCACTGTCTTTGCTGTCTTAACTTCTGCACATCATACAGTGTGGTTAACAGTTTCAAATATCACTTGCTTATGCTATATTTCTTCATATACACCCTTAAATGCATGTGGTAACCCTGATTATGTTTTAGTAACCTAATATTTATGCTTATCTTGAATGCAATAACATAATCTAGACATCGAAAAAGGTTCGTGCTAGCATTCCAAACACTTTAATCTACTAAGCTCTCACATCTCAAAACGTTTATGGTAAGCTGTCAACTCTTGAATTTCATACTGACTTAAGCTGCTATAACCAAGGTTTAATGCTCATTCTCTACGTTGATGTGAATAGAGTTTAGTAAGTTGCTGTTCAATGCTTTAAATGCTCATAGTTTAAGTGCATACATAAGTTACTGTCTACATTTCTAAAGCCTTAAATGCTCACCTTTTTCACAGCATTATATACATTGCAAGTTGTGGTGAACTAAGTTACATGTGCATGACATATTGTTCACACCAAACACACACCATTGGATGATGTTCACGGCCTAGATGGGCTCACCGCTTAGTCTTTCCACTTGTACATTCGGTGCTTATGGGCTTAGTAATTATGGTTTGAGTGCTTCTTGTTTAATGTGCTACTGATATAACACACTCATGGTATAATCGTTTTGGCTTAAGCATTGATGTTTTAAACGTACTTGTTCATGCTGTATCTTCTTGTTTAAGCTGCATTACAAACACACATTTATATCATCCAATTCACATGGTTCATAGTTTAAACACTTAAGTGCTTAAAGCTATATCTTTCACTTTATCATTACATGTTCTATGGTTTACATTTCATGCCTATATCTTTTGGATCTATCTTATATGTGATGGTATTGATGGTTTAAACTTTTGTATCTTTCATTGCTAAATCTTTACATGTTCATGGTTGATTAGTATCTCATTTGCAAGCACTCTTTTAAACGTTCTTCACTCATTACCTTGCGATAAACAAGATAAAATAAGAAAGTGCTTAAAACGTATTTAAAATCAACCCAACCAACCTAAAGATCCACC
>SNQJ01S0094385.1:32052-42307 GCA_010110895.2 Picea sitchensis
TTTTTGGTTAATTTCTTTTTTATGTTTTTAAGAGGTACGACTTATTGAAGTGGTGTAATGAATTGTTTATGAGTGGTGGTCGACAGGATAAGGTGGCCGATGGGGTGGCAGAGGTAGGTTGCCGCTGTTACAGGCTGGAGTAGAGGTACAGGGGTTACAACAGGGTTATTGGTTACGGGGGAAGGTTTGCGGGGGTTATGGGTGAGGGTTTACGGGAAGTTGTAGGTGTAACAGGACAGGGTTACAGGGGGTACAGGTTACAGGTTACGAGAGAGGAGTCGGGAGTCGGGTTTACAGGGTTACAGGAGGGGGAGGGAACAGGCTACGGGAGAGTTCGGGACGGGAATTACAGGGACGGGATTTCGGGGTGCTACGGAAAGGGGATTACAGGAATAGTTACGGGGAGGAAAGGGAGTAGGGGAGAGGGAACGAGGGGAGGCAGGGAGGGTTACGGGAAGGAAAAGGAACAGGTTAAGGGAGAGTTCGGGACGGGGATTACAGGGACGGGATTTCGGGAGGCTACGGAAAGGGGATTACAGGAATAGTTACGGGGAGGAAGGGAGTAGGGGAAAGGGAACGTGGGGGAGACAGGAATAGGTTACGGAAATTATAGGGACAGGTTACGGATTTTTTTTTTATTTTTTTTTTTTGAGGTCAACACTGGACGGAAATTTGGTTGGGATGAACTTACGGGAGATGGAAAAAAGAAACGGAGTGTGAGGGATATGGCGGAAGGCTAGGTGCTTTTATGATATGCGTTGTGGGGTTTTTTTGGGGGGAGGACCGATCTGGCTCTGATACCAATGTAATAGATAACCAGGAATGCAATTGTATAATATGTATAAAATATAAATGATTGATAAAATATATGATAAAAATGATGATTTACAATTGAGAAGGAGGGCTTGATTATATACCCACACAGGGGTGCCCTTTCACCACTAGACATGTCTTTTGGAGAACATGTCCTTTCATTATTACTAATTACTATTACTAACTATTTACTAATTAATTATTATGTTATGAACATTTATTTATATGTATTTATGTTCATAACATTGGCAAAGAGAAGAGATAAGTTCTTGTATCATGGTTTCTTCATTATCAATTTGCTCTTGTGAATAGAGCTTGTTCATGGTTATATTGTATTATCAAAAAGATTGTCTCTAAGAAAAGTTGGATGGGTTTTTCCCCGAGTTTGGGGTTTTCCCAGGATAAATCTTTGTGTCTTCTTGTGCTTGGTTATCCTACTTATGTTTTCAGTATATGAATGTAAAAGAAGATCTAAATAATCTGGTAAATCTACTGCTACTGAAAATGTAACAAAATCTACCAATTGTTGTTGATATTTTAGTAGTTGCGGGAGGATCTTTCCCTCCTAGATGACCTTTCTTAGATGCGGAGAGGCTTATGGAAGCAAAAGATCCATTGGACAGATGTTGAAATACCCTAGAAGAGAAGTCAGCCCAGAAGAATAAAATATAATGAAAAGACACCTTCCCAGAAGAGAAGCCGGCCCAGCGAGAAGGACAAGAAGACTATAAATAAGGAGGTGCCTTAGCTCATTTGTTCACTCACTCACACTCTCCCAACTACAGAGAAGTAAGGCGCAAGTTTGGAGGAGGTGACGCAGTAGCTACAGCTGCACAGTTTATTCTTGTTCAGTCTTTTGGTATCTCTCTCTTGTGCGCTACTCCTTGAGGAGGTGCGCTACCTTTGTATGGTGTTGTTGTTGCAGCTGGGGTGGTATTTCTAGTTAAGCTAGCACTTGTGCTAGGGTTTATCTGATTGGAGTTGCTTTGTGAATGGAATCTATCTAAGAAAGGTTGTTGGGTTTTTCCCCATTTGGGGTTTTCCTAGGATAAATCTCTTGTGTTCTTTTATGTCTCTTGTTTATGTTGCTATTTCTCAGTACATGATATATATGTTAATGGTAATGAAGTAAAAGAACACTAGTAACACTAATGCTCTGTAAATAAGGAAGCAGACATCCAACATGGTATCAGAGTTGGTTACCTTCAGAACAGTTTAACCACTGGAAGGAAAATTGATACAACAGCACCTTGCAACTGCAATACTTTGTCAAGCTCATTGAGCATTATCCCAAGGACGTTGGGAATAATTCCTTCACGGAGAAGTGTGCCCTAGCCTAGCGCACCCCCTGAAACCCTCAGCGTGTAGTTTGGTGAAGTTTTAAAAATCGAGGTTTTTCAGTGCTAGGGTTTCTACCGGCGAAAATGTCAACCAATATGAGAGTTGAGGATAGATTAGATGGAGAAGATAACTTCAGATCCTGGAAACATAGAATACAACTCATTCTAGAAGAGAATGAATTATTGGATCACGTCAAGAAGATGCTTCCAGAACCCGAAGACAAAGAAGCAAAGGCAAAGTTCAAGAAGAATGAGGTCAAGGCCAAGAGGATCTTGACAAACTCAATCAAGGATCACCTGATACCCAATGTATCAAAACTAAAGACTGCAAAAGAGATGTTTGATGCCCTAACCATACTCTATGAAAGAAAGAACACCAGTGGGAAGCTTACCCTATGGCATCAACTTAGAAATGTGACTATGAACAAGTTAGAGATGATAGCCAACTTCTTTACAAGGATCTCACAGATCAAAGACCAGTTAGCAGCCATTGGAGATCCAATAGAAGATGTTGAACTAGTAACCACTACACTAAATGGTTTCCCTCCCTCTTGGGACCCATTTGTCCAAGGAATTTGTGCAAAATGGAAGTTACCCAAGTTTGACAAGTTATGGGCAGATTGCTCTCAAGAGGAATCTAGATTGATGTCCAAGAAACAAAAGGTAGATGATGAGGAAAACCAAGCACTTACGGCACAAGTGTAGAAGAGAAAGGAAAGAGAAGAAGGTAGTCCAAGGAGGTCTAAGAAGCCATGTCGTAAGAGGGATGTGTCAAAGGTTTAATGCTTCAATTGCAGGAAGATGGGACATTATGCCACACAATGTCCTCACAAACATGAGAAAGAAAAGGAGAAGAAGAAACACCATGCACATGCAGCAGAAGCCGAAGAGCACTCAAAGACATCAAAGGATGAAGAATTTGTCTTATAGACAATGGTGTTTTCATATGAACGATAGAAGAAAACTCAAGCATGACAACAACAACAGACTCCAAGTTTGCATATCAGATTTGATATTTTATATTGTTGTTGGTTAAGAAGGTATTGTACCTAGGATAGCAGTCTTTACAGCTTTATTATTTGCTATTGCTATCAAATGTTTAGGTACGCCTGAACATTGTCGGTACGATTACCATTAAGAAAATGCTCATTGTTAATGATATACTTGGTTGATGAAATTGATCTCCTCTATGAGATGTTCTTGATTACTAACCATTCCATGGAGGTTACCATGGAAATGTTGTTCTTGTCTCTTGTTCCGAGCAGGTCACGGGTGATAGCTCTAAGAAGGAGCTATGATGACGATTGCAAGAGGCAACTATTTAGACAGTCTCTAGTCGAGACATAGAACTGTGTACACGAAAGTACATGCCCATGTGAAGTAGAAGACGAAGAAGAGTATCTCTTATGGAGATTGACTGTGAGGAGCAGAAGGCTCCAAAGATGACCGTACAGTTAATTTGACCACTCTTCAGATCATCAAAAAGATTCAATAGTGCTAGAAGGACCTACCTAGAAACGATGCAGTAAACAAGCATGTTCTCATACAGATACATGGCATTAATATGCCTTACTATGAAGAGAAGCCAATGACTCCACCAGTGGTGAGTCAGGCGGCCCCACCAAGTACCAACTCAGAAGGAGCTAGATTTCAAGGGAGTCAACCCTTAAGATCCAGTAGGGAGGAGTAAACTCCCAGCACAGTCCATAGGAGATCAGACTTCAGAAGAAGTGAACAGATGCAGCGGAAGCAAGTGGCTCCGAAGATCGTATAGACTCAGAGAGAGTCATGCTTCAGAGGGAGCATGCAGATTCAGAGTGAGCATGCAGATTCGGAGTGAGGTTGATCTCAGAGAGAGTCAGTGGCTTTAGAGACTTTCATTCAAAAAGTATTCATTCTCAGATTCAGATAGGAGAGAGAGACGTCTTCCCGGACTGACAGACAGGTGCCATGAGTTGAGGAGGCTAGATCGAAGCTTCAAAGGCTTCTAGGAGATATGAGATCTCCTGGGAGGATTCCCTTGTCTCGATAGACCTTGTTGCAGTGATAGAGGAGGCAGCTAGTCAAAAGGATTGGGATATAGATTTTTCCTTAGTTCCAGAAACCACACATGTTTTCCAGCTATGTGGTGCTAATGAGCAACATCATTGATTTAGAGCCTTCCACCATTGAAGAAGTTGCTAAGAAGCAGGAATGGAAGGATGCCACGATCAAGGAGTATCAGTCCATCATGAAGAATGATGTGTCAGAAGTGGTTCTGAGACCAGAAGGGAAGTCGGTAGTGACTTCCAAGTTGATCTACAAGATCAAGCATGCTACAGATGGCAATAGAGATGTACAAAGCTTGATTTGTGGCCTGCGGATTCTCCCAGCAAGAGGGAGAATATTATGACGAGACACTTGCTTTGGTAGCTTCAGTAGCCAGAAGAAGTGTACATAGAGAAACCACAAGATACATGAGAAGGAGTCTCATGTCTACAGATTGAAGAAGGCTTTGTACGGGCCTCGGCAAGCACCAAGGGCATGATATGCCAGATCAAACAGATATTTGATGGTTTCCCATTGATCTTACATGTGGATAACCTGTTTCTGACAGGAGATGAGAATCTCATAGTTGGGTGCAAGAGGGAGCTCGCTTAAGAGTTCGAGATGAAGGATCTAGGTTTGATGCATTACTTCTTGGGATTATAAGTGTGGCAGAGATCAGATGAGATTTTCCTTAGCCAAGGAAAATATACTGTTGAGATCTTGAAGAAATTCAAGATAATGGACTGCAAGTGCATGACCACACCTATGACAATAAATCTAAAGCTCGAGTGACAAATCTTCAGATTTGGTGGATCCCACAATGTACAGACAGTTGATTGGATCCTTGATGTACCCGGTTAACACCAGGCCACACATATGCTTTGCACTGAACACTGAATACCTTGAGTCAACACATGGTTGAACCTAGACAGGTACATTGGATGGCAACAAAGCATATGTTGAGGTACCTTCATGGTACGGTTGGATATGGATTGAAATATGTCTCGAGTGGAAATGTGAAGCTGCAAGGATATACAAACTCTGACTAGACTGGGAATGCAGTGGATCAGAAGAGTACTTACGGATGTTGTTTTAGTCTGGGATCGGGCATGAGCTTATGGTTGAGCAAGAAGCAGACATCGGTGGCACTCAGTACATCAGAAGCAAAGTATATCGCAGCAAGCGTGGCAAGCCGTGAAGCAATGTGGCTCCGAAAGTTGCTAGCTGGGATATTTGATCTAGAATTGGAGCCAACTTTGATACATTGTGACAATCAAAGTTGCGTGAAGCTTACCGAGAACCTTGTATTCCATGACAGGTCTAAGAATATAGAGATCAAATATCATTACATTCGAGACATGGTGCAGAGAGGAATTGTGGAGCTCCAGTACATATCCACGGTCGAGCAAATAGCGGACATCCTCACCACCCCTTGTCAAGAGTGAAGTATGAGTACTTCAGGGACAAGCTTGGAGTGTTGTCGAATGTCCACCCTCATTGAGAGGGAGGTGTGTTGTTTCTTCTCATGCCGGCTAACCCCTCTGGCCAAGGGTTCCCTGGATCAGTCAAATGAGGTGACTGAGGGGGTAATGCACTGTCGAACCTGCTGAGAGAAGAAACATCACCGACATAGTCATAAGACTATGGCGGAGGCTGTGTGACTCTAGACAGTAGTTGTGTGCTACTTCGGTGGTTGTGTACCACTAGCGGAGACTGTGTGTCTCTGGATAGTAGTCGTGTGCTACTACGATGTATGTGTTCCACTAGCGGAGGTTGTGTGACTCGGAGCAGTAGTTGTGTGCTACTTCGGTGGTTGTGTACCACTGGCAGAGATTGTGTGTCTCTGGGCAATAGTTGTGTGATACTACGGTGGATGTGTTCCACTGACAGACGTTGTGTGACTCCGGACAGTAGATGTGTGCTACTTCGGTGGTTGAGTACCACTGGCGGAGAGTGTGTGTCTCTGGACAGTAGTTGTGTGTTACTACAGTGGATGTGTTCCACTGGTAATGACCTTGTTTCATTAGACAGTAGTTGTGTACTACTTGGAGTAGTTGTGATCTATTGAATGACATTGTAGTAGATGTGTGCTACTAGCTGATTGTCATGGAAATTACCAGATCGTTTGGATGTAGCTGTGTGTGCAACCATTTGATTGCAGAGACTATGCCTATTGATTCGAGCTACCAAAGGCATTGTAGCAATCATGACCCTGCTAACAGATTGTAGAGTAGTCAGTGGACTACTAGATGAAGACATCGTGAAAGATGCCTCCCTAGCTAACAGGGAGTGTTGATGTTTTGGTAGTTGTAGGAGGATCTTTCCCTCCTAGATGACCTTTCTTAGATGCGGAGAAGATTCTGGAAACGAGAGATCCATTGGACAGATGTTGAAATACCCTAGAAGAGAAGTAGACCCAGAAGAATAAAATATAATGAAAAGACACCTTCACAGAAGAGAAGTCGGCCCAGAAGAATAAAATATAATGAAAAGACACCTTCCCAGAAGAGAAGTTGACCCAGATAGAAGGACAAGAAGACTATAAATAAGGAGGCGCCTTGGCTCATTTGTTCACTCACTCACGCTCTCCCAGCTACACAGAAGCAAGGCGCAAGTTTGGAGGAGGTGAGGCAGTAGCTGCAACTGCACAGTTTATTCTTGTTCAGTCTTTTGGTATCTCTCTCTTGTGTGTTATTCCTTGAGGAGGTGCACTACCTTTGTATGGTGTTGTTGCTGCAGTTGGGGTGATATTTCTAGTTAAGCTAGCACTTGTGCTAAGGTTTATCTAATTGGAATTGCTTTGTGAACGGAATCTATCTAAGAAAGGCTGTTGAATTTTTCCCCCACTTGGGGTTTTCCCAGGATAAATCTCTTGTGTTCTTTTCTGTCTCTTGTTTATGTTGCTACTGCTCAGTACATGATATATATGTTAATGGTAACGAAGTAAAAGAACACTAGTAAAATGTTCTGTAAATAAGGAAGCAAACATCCAACAATTGTGACCCTTCAACTTCTACTCAAGCTCTCCCTGTGAAATGTGCACTCCACCTCTCCTCTAGTGCTCATTTTATTACTCATTAATGAGTAACTAGCCTAACCCTTGGTCTTCCAATGAGACAGACGGTCAAGATTGTTGAAATTACTATGACAACTGAGAGGGGGGGTTGAATCAGTTGTTATTGTGCTTAAACAATTTTAAGTCTATTAAAACATTCTTAATCTCTCTTCAAGTGATCATCAATATTATACAACATATGGACAACATAAATAATAAGCATCAGTCACACATAAGATATACACAGAGACAAATTTTCACGAGGAAACCCATAAAGGGAGAAAACCTCCTCTTCTTCGAAATGATAGGCAGTCTTTTAAGTTTTGTACATCATCTATAATTGAGCACCAACTCAATGTGAGGCTACTACCTTTGTTTTACAAGCTCCAACATGTTTGAGAGCACCAACTATTTGGTTTCTCTAGCACCCACTAGAAGGAAGCACCAACTCCCTGAGTGTTCCAACACCGACTAGATGGAAGAACCTACTTCCACTTATACAAGCACCAACTTGTTTGAGAGCACCAACTCTCTGGTTTCTCTAGCACCCACTAGAAGGAAGCACCAACTCCCTGAGTGTTCCAACACCAACTAGATGGAAGCACCAACTTCCAGTTACACAGGCTCCAACCTGTATAATAGAGAACACTTGTTCTCCCTTGCACCACCCTGCCACCCTGGTTTCTCTGGCTGCAACCAAATGGAAGCTACAACTCCCTGTGTTCAAGCACCCACTTGAACCTCGGAGGACAACAGTCCTCCCTAGCACCTCCCTACCACCCTTATTACAAATAAATGATTGAATAACCAACAACACAGATAAATCAATTCTTACCACTTCTTCATTGTTCTGCAATTCTTCTCTGCTACACGATTCTTCTGCTCTGTTCATATTTGGCTTCACTTGTTGTCTCTTTCTATTTGTTCTTTCTCTGTCCTTCTCATGCTCTTTGATATGTGCACATTCTTCTCTCTTCACCTTTTCTCCTCTGTTCAGCTTTTGTTCCTTATCTTTGAGCTTTCTTCACACTGCGCATACTGTAATTTTACATTTCTACAGTTCAACTCATTTTTCAGTCAGAACAGCCATCTTTGCACAGTCATCTCATAGCTCCTTTTATTCACACACGCCTCAGCGACTGAATCACCAACCGTCCAAGAACCATGATTCTGTTATGCTAACTGAATCATAACTGAACAGTTAATCATGAAGAGAAACAATAACCCTTTGATCATATTTTTGATTAACCTGCACCGTTGGATTATAAATGATGGGTCTCGCGCTTACTCCATATGCCCACTGGTTGTGACCACGGGCCTAATCAAAATGCCTTTCGCATTTCGACATTTCGGCAATTCTTGTGATGAGATATCTTGACGCTCCATGTCGCGATCCCCGAAACTCCAAAAAAAGGAGCTTAGTTGGACTAGCTTCAATCATTTCGGCATTTCGCATTTCGGCATTTCGCGATTTCCATGTCGCAAATTCCTGTTGCGAGGCATCTCGACTCTCCAAGTCGCGATCTCCGAAATGGAGTTTAGTTGTTAGTGCCTTTCGCAATTTCGCATTTCGGCATTTTCCGATTTCGCATGTCGCGAATTCCTGTTGCGAGGCATCTCGACTCTCCATGTCACGATCTTCGAAATGGAGTTTAGTTGTTAGCGCCTTTCGCAATTTCGGCATTTCGCGATTTCGCATGTCGCGAATTCGAGAGGTTAGGGAACCCCATTCCTTTGACTTTCCAATTAGCGAAATGACGATCTTTCGCCACGTGTCCTATGGACCCAACGGTCCAGATCTTATCGTGATTTCGAAACTTCACGGGCCTTCATCGTGTCTGATCAACGGTCCAGATCAATCCTCGATACGACGGCTAGGATTATTTCGCGATTTCTCATATCGCGAGTTAGAGAGGTTAGAGCACCCCTTCCTTTGACCTTTCAGTCAGCGAAATGTTGATCTGTAACCACGTGTCCTTCTCGAAGATGGACGATCCTCCTGCTTTTGGGATTTTGTAAGCCTGCTTCACCTTGCACTTTAAAGATCGTGCAGGTTCTCCTGGATCCAACGTCGGTCAGACCTCAGGCTTAGATCTAACGCATGAGATCTGTTCTCTTCTACTGCGCGCTCCTCCTATCTGAATTCAGATCTGACGATCGTCGGAAAATCTGAATGGGATCCAACGATCATTGTTGCTATTCACTGTTGAACTTGCCATTGTCATGCCATTATCCCTGCGCTGTTAGTCGTGATCTTTGCCATCAATGACAAACACGCATACTCTGCCTCTGTCTGAAAACATGCCAACAATCTCCCCCTTTGGCATCGATGGCAACCCCTTGAAGAACGTCCAACTATACCACTATAGCATCCTTGAAATTACCACACTTTCTCCCCCTTTGACATCAATGTCAAAGAAGAAACACGTCCCCCTGAGTTGTTGCAGTACATACTCCCCCTGTCAACTATGAGCAGCTTAGAAATACAACAGATATTCAATAAGTACTCCCCCTGACCAGGTGAACAGATTAGATGAAAGAAGTTATAACCCCCAACTTTTGACGAAGATATGCAAAAGGGGTCGCTGCTAACGGTTTAGTAAAGATATCAGCGATCTGTTCTGTGGAAGGAATATAATTCAGCTGAACAATTATGTTTGTAACTTGTTCTCTGAGAAAATGGTATTTTATTGGGATATGCTTAGTCTTGGAATGAAGAACAGGATTCTTGGAGACACTAATGGCACTAGTGTTATCACAGTGAATTGTAATCGGATCAGTATAATTTACCTTCAAATCTGTAAGAGTTTGAATCATCCATAAAATCTGAGTGCGGCAAGTAGCAGCAGCAATGTACTCTGCCTCTGTAGTTGATGAGGAAATAGATCCTTGCTTCTTACTAATCCATGCTACCAACGAGTCACCCAGGAAGAATGCACCTCCACTGGTGCTCTTTCTCTCATCCACACAATTTGCCCAATCTGCATCTGAATAAGCAGTTAACTGAAAATTCTGATTT
>SNQJ01S0094385.1:52015-68148 GCA_010110895.2 Picea sitchensis
TCATACATGAATGAATGAGAAGAGGCCCTTGCCTTTCCTTTATACTTTTGGCTCACCTTGTCCCTCCAAAGTGACTTTCATTTTATTAATATTTAATTAATTAATTAAATCACTTTAATTAATTAATTAACATTTTTACCTCTAAAAAGCTCATTATCTCTCCTTGTGGCTTCCCTAGCCACTGAAAGCCACTTCTAGCCATCCCATCCTGTAGTGTTGCTCCTCCCGATTCCAATGAGCTATTACACTGAGAGGTTCCTCCAAGTAATGTGCCCAAAATGACCTCTTCAGTGAATTCCATTGACTTATAGCTCAAAATAGTCAAAATCATGGAAATCATCGGAATGCAACGAAACCAAAGCCAACCTGTGCAGAATGGCTCATAATGATGGAATATGATCATCGATACAAGTTGGACCCCACAATGCCTCTCAAATACCCCTGTACTCGCTATAACATCCATCTGGCTACTCTGGTCATCATAAATCTCTGCACTATGATGATGTCCCAAAGTGGGGACATTACATTCGGCATTTCGCGATTTCGCATGTCGCGAATTCGAGAGGTTAGGGAACCCCGTTCCTTTGATTTTCCAGTCAGCGAAATGACGATCTTTCGCCACGTGTCCTGTGGACCCAACGGTCCAGATCTTATCGTGTATTCGAAACTTCACGGGCCTTCGTCGTGTCTGATCAACGGTCCAGATCAATCCTCGATCCGACGGCTAGGATTATTTCGCAATTTCGCATATCGCGAGTTAGAGAGGTTAGAGCACTCCTTCCTTTGACCTTTCAGTCAGCGAAATGCTAATCTGTAACCACGTGTCCTTCCCGAAGATGGACGGTCCTCCTGCTTTCGGGATTTTGTAAGCCCGCTTCACCTTGCACTTTAAAGATCGTGCAGGTTCTCCTAGATCCAACGTCGGTCGAACCTCGGGCTCAGATCTGATGCATGAGATCTGTTCTCTTCTACTGCGCGCTCCTCCTATCTGAATTCAGATTTGACGATCGTCGGGAAATCTGAATGGGATCCAACGATCACTGTTGCTCTTCACTGTTGAACTTGCCATTGCCATGCCATTATCCTTGCGCTGTTGGTCGTGATCTTTGCCATCAATAACAAACACGCATACTCTGCCTCTATCTGAAAACATGCCAACAAAGATTAAATCTTTCCCTCATGAGATCAACGGTCGTGACTTAATCACCCGTCTAATTCACTTAAATCACTTAAGTGACCCAAAGTTCATAAAGTCACTTTTACCCATTAAATATTAAAAGGCTCAACTTGACTTTATAAAATCACTTTATAAAGTCACTAGAGAAGAAACAGTTGCTTGGTCTCTTCTTAATGCTGAACGTCGGCAATGCAGAAGTACCTCTGAGCTACAAAATCTAACAAAACTCATGATTTTTTTAGCAGTTTGAATATATCATGAAATTTCAGATATATAAGCAATATACCATGAGTTGACAGAAAATATCACCAAGGGAACGATAATACACCTATAAATCCTGATTTTTTCTTTTTTTTTGCTCAATTTGAAGAGGAGAAGCAGAGGACTACAAGCAAAGAGGCTACTCACCGTCTTCTGTAAAGTTTTGGCAGGGAAATCAAGCATTTCAATGCCAGTAGCAAATTTATTGTGGAGTGGGGATTGATTCCCATCTATTGTTTTCATCTTGTATTTCATCTTATGTGTTAAAATTTCATCTTGTATTTTATTTGTTTTTTGAGATTTAAGCAAGGGTTGGCAATGTCCATTAGATTTGCCTGTGAAAGGGATAGAGGGAATCGATAGAATATATATCGATATAGATGACTCATGATGATGAGATACATTTATTATATTTTTGATGTAATTTTGTATACTGTATTCAGTTATGAGTCTTGACAAAAGTCAGGAGAGCTATTAGTATTGAGTTTAACAGCTGATGCGTGATGTATCATTTGACACCTTATATATCACCTTTCTTTTCATATTTATGTCAAAATGTGATTATTTGATGTTGATGTTGCTTTAGAGCTTTTTTTAAATGAAAAGGATGAATATTCTTGTATTTTTTTAAATTTGACAACACTTTTTTGCTATTTTCGATAAGTTTCTTTCCAGACCCTCAGCAATGTATTCCCTAAAAGGATATTTGCAACATTGCTCTAAACATATCAACAACCAACCCTCATTAAGAGCAGTGGCAATCATGCACAAACATAGAAGAAAACTAATATTACGATATCACATGCTTATCCTCCATAAAATAGTGCCCTTCTCCATGCAATCATAACAACACTTTGACTTTCATAAAAGACAGCACCACAATATGCAAGGTGTTGAGTTTACAATCTTCAAAACATTGATCAGGATACTGATGCAAGCTCAAAAACTGTTCTCAACCCCATGCAGGGTGTTGGCCCTAGCCACATGTAATGAACTAAACAGAGATTGTCTTTATGCATGCAAGGAACTGGAGGTTTAAGGAATAACAGGGATATATTTACTCACATCCCAGCACCAGTTCTTGTTTATTAAATGCACTGAGAATGATCCCATGCAAGTGCTAATTTTATCCTCAATCAGATATATTGGATCACTGCCATTACCAATAGGAAGGTTCTCTATCTTTGAGGGAAAAGGTAAATTACTTGCAGCACAAACAATCTGTTTTTCTGTCTAAGAACTTGTCTCAAAGGTCCTCTGAAAATTCCGTTTCAGATCTATCTTAGCATTCATATGGAGATGCAAATTCAGAATTCAAAATGTAGATTCAGGATTTGTTGTAGGTTCATCTTAGAAATTAAAATAAGTCCGAAGATACTCAAGTTTAGACTCCACATTCATTGTAAGACTCAGTATCAACACAATCTCATGGCCAAATCTCAAATCGTTTTTAGATTTTATGATTTATTTCCATATCCTTG
This sequence comes from Picea sitchensis, assembly GCA_010110895.2. NCBI lineage: Eukaryota > Viridiplantae > Streptophyta > Pinopsida > Pinales > Pinaceae > Picea > Picea sitchensis. Next base: position 54,935 of record SNQJ01S0094385.1, read on the forward strand.
AAACTGCTGAAATGTTTAACGCCTGAAATGCAAGAATGCAATTTCAGGCGGTAATAAGTGCCACCAGTGACCAGGCACAGAAATAGGCTGGAAAAGGAGGTGAAATAGAGGGTCCCAAGAAGATGTCTTTTCCAGGTTTTGAGGTTGTGCCGAGTAATATTCTCTCCAATGGTGATTTTGAGTTTCAAACACCTATCCTATTCCTTTATCGTCAAACCAAAGCATCCCCCCATTAAAAACCATATCTGCAACCAATGCATAGAACAAACTCACACAATTCAGACTTGGTAACAACTCAGAAAATCCAAAATGGCGAGACAAGTTGGCAAAACTCAGCAACAACTCGGCTTATTAAAAATCACTGAATGTAAACTCGAAAAAAAATAGTGAACATAAACTCAGCAAAAATTGACAAACTTGACAATAACTCAGCATGTAACCAAAACATGGCAAGTCATGCCAAAAATTTCAATTCAACTCACCATGCAACAAGCCAAGTTGACTTGTCTAGTGCTCGTCACTCTTTCTATATAGAAAAGTTAATGTCTCTCCTATTATCAAGCTGATAGCACTTCAATGCAATATTCACCGCAAATACACAGCATATTGTCAGTTTTGCCATACTATTTTCATTGGTTGAATTCTTTGCTAAATTCATGAATTTCTTCAGATTTGATTTTTTCAGATTGTTAACAGACAAGTTGTGTGTGTATGTGTATGTAAATAGATACATATAAATCGCATTCAACATAAGTTGCACAGGCAGATGGAATTACTCTCCTAACATCAATGAAACTTTCACTATCAATATTGTAGAGGTGCAAACATACAAATGGACTGACACTGATCCTACATTACGTTCTTGTATTGATATTCAATTGAAGGGATATGGCCCTTGATAAAAATGTATGGGTTCAATATATAGTTCTCAATCATACCTATGCAACAATAAGGAAATATGGATTAATTTATAATAATTTTGTTGAGTTCCACCTGACTATGTCATTCTCAACATGAAGCCTTGTAGAATCTATATTCAATACCATGTTCCATGAGTCAACCTTTTGGGGCCCAAGTACAAAGTAACACTAATTGACAACAACTATACACAAATAGAAGAATTTAGTTAATAAGTTCTATTATTCAAACATGGGAAAGACCATTATGAATCTAAATTGCAATAAATGTGATAAAATGCACTTGAAAGGAAAACAGAAAGAATGTCACAAGTACACTTGCTTCATTTAGAATTGATTCTAACAACTTCCACGTGAAGTCAGAAAGTTAGTCTTACTGGCGTGAACAGGGCCTCGGGTGCTTGAAAACGTTCAGTGCCAGCTTTTATCACCCTTCCATCTGGCAACTGATAGAAAACTTGTGTTACCACTCCAAACAAAGATATCAAAAGAATAAAATGTGTTGTATATAAATGTAAGACACCAGAACATGGGGGTGGCTGTGCATATTTGGACAATAAATGAAAAACAATAACATATTTTTATCTTTATCAATTCAAATCACTGCATGGTTATGCCAAATGCATATTTTTTTATTAGCATTTCTTTAGCATTAAGACAAAAAGTTGTTCTTTTACACAACAATGCAGATCTTGCTCTTAGCCCAAAACATGCAAAACAGGAATGAAGGTCATAACTAGATTATTTGGGTCACTAATCAAAGAGCATACAGAAAAATTAATGAAACGTAAGTATAATGGCTAACATCATATACCATTTGAAGTCATGAAATATGCATTTTAATTAACCTTTCATCCTATAACATTTCACCTTGTAATTCCTACTATAATTATTTACAGTTTATATATTCTCACCAAGCATAGTAAAAAAGCTAAGTACATAGCTAAAACTAAGAAATACAAAATGAGTGCAGAAGAGAAGTCATAGCAAGAACATGTCAAGACATGTTGGAACTAAAAGTCGAGCACGAAAGAGGGGAGAGAAAAGAAGGATCCTCAACCAAATAATCAATCACCATGAGTGTACCCAAGGCTAAGGGGCCTAGTTGTGTAATCCAAGGGGAGCCCTATATCAAGGAGGTCCAACACTCCTAACAATCAAGGCTGGGGAGAAGAATCTCCAAATGGATGACTGGTTGTTCAACAGAGTGTGGAGAGTAGTGCTTTTGTAATGTCCCCATTTTTGGATTCCCTTACTCTGCAGTTGTAGATGACCTTATGGGTTTATGTCATCTTGACTAGAGGGGTAATGTGAGGTTAACAGTGAGCTCGGGCGGTTTGAAGGAGTTATATGATGCTTCCAGAGGTCCTCTTATCATCTTTCATCATCGGGATCATCCCTGAGCAGTCAGATTTCGATTTTGTTGCATTTCGACCGTTCTCGTAATTTGGGAGTATTAATGGGCATTATTTAATAGATTGCACTAAGGTTGTCATTTGAATAATTTATCTAAGAGGAGTACCTTGGTGTAATAGCTTGTTGGAACCAGGATGAAGAGCTCTAAATGGTGGAGAGGATAAAAAGTGATAATGTCCAACTAATGACCACAAAAGAAGGTCAAAGGATCTGATGGGTACAATGATGTCCTTATAATGCGGGAGTACCAAACAGTCTCCTATAAAGGAATAAATTGCATGAAGTAAAATACAAAAACATAGATAATGTGAGTTGGGTTGAAGTATGAGGAGCTTTCAACTGCAGCCACAAGTCCCAAACCCCGCAACAGGGCGGAGATGCACAGGCGGAGAGGATCCAAATGCTCATAGGTCTATGGAGTAGACCCATCTCTCCTAACATCTGAAATCTCCTTGATCCCGCCGATCGAGATATTTGCTACTGATCTACTATTCTGTCTTGCAGATCTAATACACTGGGGGTTTCTGGATGCGTTTCAGTTGTATGTTTGAGATCTTAATGGTTATTGCATGTGCATGTGGGTTATTGCATGTGCATGTTGGTTATTACATGTGCATGTTGCATATTTAAGGTTTAAACAACATATAAAGGATGCATGCAAAAGTAGAGAACATCAACTGCCCAATATCATGTAAAATAACGGTTCGAGCATGGAAATACAATAGCCTACTGGAAATATAGAATATAAACGTCAGTCAGATCTCATGGATCAGTATTGGAATACAATCAAATAACATAAAAATACCCGTGATCAGAAGATGATGGCAGATCTGATGCATGCACGGATAGATCGTCAAAAATATGCGGTTCCGGAGAAATACGATAACCGCTACCAGCTGGGAAAAACTCGTCCAAAAGAATGGACCGTCGGAATGCGTCGGAAACTGCTCCAATAGAAGCGCCCTGGCCTCTAGACTAAAATGGATGAGTGTCGGATCTCGGATCTGGTCTCTAAGGCATTGGATCTGGACCCTTGGGGGGTTTGCGCCCCTCCTAGAGCACTGGATGCACCCAAAAGGATTCCACCAACGGAATATGCCGCTATATGGCTCAAAACGATCGTCTCGCCAAATAAGGAAATGGGTCGGAAGGATTTGTCTGGATCTGCTCTGAAACTCTGCATGCAACACCAAATGTCTGTCCGGAAGAGTTGCGCCCTAAATGGCTGAATGAGTCGATCTGCAAGATTCGACCGTCAGAATCTGATGATAGATGGCTCAATAGAAGCGCCCTGGCTGGATCTCAAATGGGTTGGAAGGAAACTGCAATCTGGATACGGGTCTCGTGCAGCTCTCCAAACCCTCAAACTAGCTTGCGCCCTCACTGGTTGAGCTGTGCACTCTGCAATGGATACTCCTGAAAAGTACGGTGAAATACCTGGATGGTATCTTCGATGGGCTAGGGTGTGTCTCTCAACACCGAAACCGATCAATGGTTGTGGTTTCCTCCAGAAATCCACAAAACAGTAAGGTCGGCTCTCCTCCTCCTCTAGGAACTCTCAACATCAAATCATAACAATGCATAATGAATTAGGTTGCTTTACCCTTCCTTTATAGCTTCCCAAAACCCTAATTCGTTGTTGACCTTTTGCCTCCAAGTGACTTTTACTTTATTTTATTATTCCTTTATTAAATCACTTAATTAATTAATTAATTAACCACTTTACCTCTAAAAAGTGATTTATCCATCCTGATGGCTTCTCCAGCGACTGAAAGTCACTTCTCATCATCTTATCCTGTAGTGCTCTTCCTCCCAATTCCAATGAGCTATTACAGTAAGAGGTTTCTCCAAGTAATATGCCCATTATGACCTTCTTAGTGAATTTAATTAAGATATGACCCATAATAACTCAAAATTACAAAAATCGCCGGAATGCAACGAAACCAAAGCCTAGCTGTGCGGAATGGATCCTGATGATGATCGATGCAAGTCGGGCGCAAATAAACCTCTCAATATCTCCCGAAATCTCTGTCACCCTTATCTGGCTACTCGGGTAGGCATAACACTCTGAAATGTTGTAATGTTATAATGTCCCAAAATGGGGACATTACAACATCTGAGACTGAATGAAGGAAACCCAGCAAAGTCTTTTGGCCCGAAGAAGAGTTGGTGGGAAGCGTGGACTATCCATTGTGTCGCTGCCTGGAGGAGGTCGCATGATGTTGAGGTAGGGAGGGTCTAGTCCGTCTCCCAGGAAGGGATTTGATATGGTTCTGCTGTGGAGATCTCATGGAACAAGGCAGGACCCCACGAGTCCTCACTGATCTGGGGTCTGGATCTGTACTAATGTCGGTTGGTCAGTTGGTGCCCCTTCCTGAAGGTAGCATTGTGAAAAATGAAGTGATCCTCTCTGTAGAGTCGGGCCTAATGAGAGGTTGAAGACTATGCGTTCAGAACCTGAGAGCCACCTGTATATATAGGGCCAAACATCTTTGATCAGGATATATGAAAAAGCCAGTGAGGGTCTGAGATTCTATGAACAAGCAATGGAACCTCCCTTTGATCTCGTAGTAGACGGGGCATCAAAAAATAAAGTGCACCTTGGTCTCCACCTCTTGTAAATGGCATACCTAGTAGATTCGATCTAATCTATCAATCTGGTGGTCTGTCAATACTCGAAGTCTATGAGAACCCACTCCAAACTGGCCAAATGGAATGCGAAGGGCATGCATCCAGTGACGAAGTGTATACTGGGGTTGAACAATGAGCCCGTCTCTCAACTCCAAAAAGTGCTCAGCGTAGAAGGCCATCTTTGGGCGCAACCCTCGCTGAGGGTTAACCTAGGTGATCTGGACAAACTACCTGTAAATGTCATCCCTGATGATCTTGTTCAGCTCCTGTTTGGTAGGTTAAAGGTGACCAGGTGCATATAAGGAATATCTAAATGGAGGGAGACGATCTAACTGGATGCCCACTGACGCTAGGAGACCTGTAACTTCTGTGAACCAACCTCTGGCCCGACCTGGAGGACTAGAAGGGAAATAGCCTCTGAAGAACGATAGGCCAAGTACAGGTATCGGTCCCTACCTTTCGTCAAGTCTCCAAAGCTTCGGATACGATGCAAAAAGGAAACCAATCTGAACATTGTCTCAAGCCAGAAGGGTTGAGATACAAACTCCACAAGGATGATGTGTTGAGGTATTGTTTGCTTGCATCTAATGATGCAGCGGAGAAGAAGAATCTGGACTCTCTCTGCTAAGGCCCAATCTGACTCGAGTAAAGATGGTCCCCAAATCTCTAAACCACATAGAACAGTGGGTCGGATTAGGGTGTCCATGAGGCTCATCTTGGACGAAATGTCTTGGAAATGGTGTCGAAAACAATCTCTCTAGAAGGGATAAAGATCCATATCCTTTGTTAATCTGAGGCTGGAGGGTCAAACACAAACTGAAACGGGAACCTGAGAATTGCACCCCCAAATAAGTAAAGGTCTTGGTAATCTCAATCTCCTCCCCTCTGAAGAGGAAGTGAAAATTTGAAGTTTTCTTCAACCCGTTGAAAATCATGACCTTCGTTTTACCTAGGTTGACCGTCAACTGTCAGAGATCACAAAAAAGGGATAAGGACCACATCCCTCTGGAGATGAGGAGAGGAGGACCACATCGTCAACAAAAAGTAGGATAGATATCAGGACCTGGTGAAGGATACATCCATCGTTGTCCTAGATATGCTCATGAAAAAAGGTCTCCATCTCATCAATATAAATCCCAAACAATGTGGGTGATAGTGGGCAACACTTGTTAACTCCAATAGTACTTCGAATGAAGTCAAGCATCCCATGAGTTGTGCGGAGTCAACCAAGAACAGACTCATATAGGCACATGATGGTTGTCAATAGGGTCATGGAGATGCCAATATCTCTGAGCCTCTAGAACAGGGCTTCCCTCGGGACAGAATCAAAAGCTTTTCGGAAATCTACAAAACAGCAGAAGACTTTCGAAGAGCAGTGTCGTGCATCCTCAACAATGGCTCGGAGGGTGAAGATGTGATCGATAGTCTAGTGAGCCAGTCGAAAACCTGCTTGTCCCCTAGCTCCAAGGTGTCTCTGCTCAAGGTCTCTCGAGAGCTTCATATGGAGAACCGTAGCATACAGTTTCGAGAATGTCTAGCCCACCATGATCATCCTATAGTTGTTGGGATATGTGTTGTGACCGGATTTATGAATCGGGTGGATGATGTGATGTGACCATGTTGAGGGAAGGCCTGTACGAACTACATGGTTGAAGAGATCAACCAAATAACTAACCAGAGCATGAAGAACTTTGCCTAGAACCCTTCCTCATATGTTGCTTTGTTGTTGCTCATCGCCCAAATGGCCTCCCTGATATCTTTGTCTGAGAATAAGTGGCATGAAGAGTGGAGAGAGGTGACATGGATCTGGGACTTCCTGGGAATATCATAAAGGCTGGAAGTGTGAGAGAACATGGACGTCGGAACAAGGTTGGATGGTAGGGGGGAGTGTCGAGGGAGGATGGTATGCCAGAATTGTCTGGGGGAGTGAGCAAGGAGAGCACTAAGGTCATGTCTCCTCTAAGAGATGAAAAGACGTTTCTTATGACGGAGGAGTCGGCGATAGGAAGCTTTGAGGTTGGAGTAGGATGGTTGACAGTGGATGAAAGCATGTCGAAGGTGACAGTGTAGAATCTTGCATTCTTCGTCATACCACTTGTTCATAGGGCAAGATCCAACTTTTGGGGTGGAAGTGGATCGAGTGGAATGGGGAAAGGACTTGAGGGTTGCTTCCCAAATGGCGAATGAAAGGCAGGTGTACCTGGTTGAGGCAGAGTCAAACGAGGAGAATTGAGTCCCGAGTGGGAGCATTTGGCGGAGGATAGAGGAGAATATGTCAGGGTTTCCTTCGTCGAATCGAAAGGAAACTGTTGTCTATTAGCCAAACCTCCTCTGACTTGGTGATAGTGCCGGAAAGAGCTGAGATGAGATAACATTCCTTTTGGTATTCTTGCTCTTTGGTGGCAACGCTGGTTTGTCTTCTTTAAGGCTCCTCTAGGGGTTTTGCCTCTTCAGTGGCAACTGAGGCTTGGAATCTTCCTCTCCTTTTCTGCTGAGAGGGAGGACTCCTGCAATCTCTTGTATAATGTCCTAGCTTATTGCAGTTAAAACATTTAACTTTAGATAAATGAGAATTGAGATGAGATAGCTTACCTTGGGGTTTCTTACCTTTGCCTTTTGATTTAGGGAACTTCTCCTATTTCTTGGTCTTTGCTGCAAAGGCATGATCTTTTAGAATTGAATAATCATTTATGTTGTTTAGTCTTCCTTCTTCTTCTAAGCAGTCATGCCACAATCTTTCAAAATTAGGTTGGGATTCTCTTCCATTTACGGATGCAAGAAAAACTCCCCAAGAATCAGGAAGTCCATCAAAAGTTGTTTGAACAAGATCATCATCATCTACAGGAACACCAATTGCAATAAGCTGATCTTTGGTTTGTGCAATCTTGGAGAAGAAAGTAGCAATTGTATCATCATTTCCCATTTTCAAGGTACGTAATTGTTTCTTCAAAATTCTTTTCTGAGTTCGTGCCTTCTTTTCATAGAGGTTTGCCAAGGCATCAAAGCAATCATTGGCAGTTCTTAGATGACCAATGATGGGCATCATGTTGTCTTTGATAGAATCAAAAATGATTCTTTTAGCCTTGGTTTGTTTTCTTTTGTATGCTGCCCTGGCTGTGTTTGAGGTGGGTTCTTCAATCTCCCTAGAGATCAACTCTTCTAGATCATTCTCTTCAAGAATGTTTACTATTTTGTATTTCCAAACATTAAAATTTGCAGCCCCCACAAGTCTGTCTTCAACTTTAACTGATGAGGAAGCCATGCTGTGATCTGGATTAGCTTGATCTCTGCAAAACAACCCTAACAAGGTGGATCTGTGTAGGTTCAGGAATATCCTACACCCTAAGCTCTGATACCATGTTAGATTTTAGAGGTAATGCAGAAAAACAGTGTCTTTTAAAACTATTAGTGTGAACAGTAAGGAACTGAAATAAATCTATCCTAAGAACAAGTGAGCAAACTGATCATAGGCAGAACTAGAATAATTTCTTTCTAAACAGATCACAATAGTTTCACTAAGATCTAAGCAAGTTGATCTAAGTGAAAGACAAACAGTTATGAACCATACAACAACTAGGAAGTAGATAGTCAAATCTAAGCAACCATAGGTCTAGGTAATGACAGATTTAATGGATCTGATGTAGATCAAACAAAAACTAATAGATCTAACTAGAAATGTAGATCTGTATAGATAAAGTTGTCAAAACTAAATTTAATCTTCAGATCTGATCTATATCTATAAACAACTTTAAAAAACAGAGAACTAATAAACAAGAACAGATCACTTACCTTGTCTTGTAGTGTTACCTCTGAAGGAGACACAACCACACATTAGAGATGTGATTCCACTTGTACTTATGCTCAGAAAAAATTAGGATCATAGATCTACCATATAGGTTAGATCTCTTACCAAGAGATGAGTAGAATTTTTTGCCACCAATGAAGAGAACAACACTTAAATACCCCACAGAATTTCTGAGATCAAACCCTCACCCATGCTGAACAAACCCTCACGCAAGACAGTTTACAAGCAGCTTGAAAGGGGGCCGCGGCTCAAGGAGAAAGGGTCCGGATCTATGCTGGAAGGTCATGGCTCAAACTGAACAGCACTAGAAGGGAGACGGCAGCCTTTAGAAGGTCTGTGGACTGTAGAAGATGGCAGCAGCTCCAATCCTCAACACACAGGAAACAGCCACATAAAGCAGCCCTGCAAACAAGCCTTAACTCATCCCCAAGCAAGAGGCAAAAGTCAATCACCAAGAAGCTGAGAACTGATCAGATTTTGGGAGTGCCGAACTGTCACTAAAACTCAGTCACTGTTGCAAAGGGGGGCCGCACTACCACACCACAGCAAATAGCCTCAAAGGGGGCCGAGCTATCACAGAAAATACTCCAACAGCAGTTGCAAAAGGGGGGCCGCAGCAAAGGAAGGAGAGATCCGCTCACCTTAGAAGGATAGCACAAGAGCATAAATGAAAAGTGTGAGAGGAAAGGGGGGGGGTAGTCCTCTATTTATACTTTTAGGCTAGGGTACAAAGAGGGTAGTAATAATTAAAGTAACTATTAAAAATAACATGTTTAAATTAATTAATTTAAACATGTTATAATTAAAACATTTTAATTAATACTTTTACAATAACCCCTAAAGCAAAAACAAAACCGCAAATAAACACAAGCAAGGGTGAAGGGGGTTTAGGTGGGGATACTTGGTGGCAATACTTGTCCATTCATTCTCAAGGTGACCTTTTAACTTTATCATCATTGCATATGGGATACATCCCTCATGTGGTCATGCCCACCTTCAAAAAAGGGGTCATATACCAACAAAGTACCTGAGCAAGGATCAGGTTGCCCCAGAACATTTCTGGGGTCTTATCCACCAAGGTACAAAACCAAGGATCAACCCATGCCCCAGGCATGGGTACCCTGGACCATGTCCAGGGGCCCTAGACATATCTAGGGACTTTAACTGCTTGTTCCCAGACCAAGAACCCCAATTATATACTAGGGGCCCTAACAAGGGTCTTTTGCTGCTTGGTCCCAGACCAAGAACCCCAGTCATATACTGGGGGCCCTAACAAGGGTCTTTTGCTACTTGGTCCTAGACCAAGAACCCCAGTCATATACTGGGGGCCCTAACAAGGGTCTTTTGCCATGGCATTGACTGTTTGGTCCCAGACCAAGTACCCCAGGAGTGCACTGAGGGCCCTAGATCTCGGCTAGGGTCTTTGCCATCCTCCCGGAGAATGGCTCTTGCAGCTGCTACAAATTTAACAAATGTGACAGATTTTTTCACTTGTGTGGCTGAGTTTCCTTATTGTGGCTCAGTTTCACATTTGTGGTGGCTGAGTTTCATCGTTTGTGGCTGAGTTCTGCTTGAGGAGGTCGATTTTGGTGGTAAGGGATCGAGCTGAGTTCTATTGGGCCAAGTTCTAGCTTGCTGGCAGAAATACTTAGTGGTTGGGTCGAGTCTAGTGCCAAAGGGGCCGAGCTGGCTATTCTGGGAGCATTTCCTTTAGGTTGGGCGCTTCCCTTTTGAGGTTGGACAGTGATACTTGTTTGTTGGGCGCAATCTTCAGCCAGAGACTGAAAATACCATTGTTTGGGGAAGACTTTAATGCCAAAACCGACTTGTTATTTGTTACATCGATTTTCTGAGTAGATAGACTTGTTTGCTAGAGGAGGCCGATTTACTCTTTACAGCAAAGAAACATCGTCATGTGGGTGTTATTCGTTGAGTTTGTGAGCATATTTGGTAGCCAACTATCTGCACATTCATCTCAGAATTTACAGAGACAACCTACAGAAAATATATCAGGTTCCTCATACTTTGTTACTGCATTGTTTGTTGGGATTTTCAATGTATATCAATTGTCTTAAATATTTAATGCAATAAATATTTTGGAGTCCCTATATTGGTGTTTTAATTATAAATCACAACACAGTTCAGAATCATATATATATATACACACACACACATTGTTGATGACATGTTTGGATGCAAACTGTTTGACAAATTGTCTGCACCGTAAAACTAAGAAAAATCCAAAAAAAATTAGTTGGGACATTTCAGTGGTATCACAGTGTGTTTTCCTCCCAGACTGAGGGGTAAACCGCGAAGGATGTTTTCAAATTGTTACCAATAAGTGACCAACACTTATACCTTTACATTTCAGCCGGGTAATTTGGTAGCAAGGTTTGCACTCATGGGTTTAAGCAAGATGAAGATAAATCTGGAACTCATGGCAGAATTTTGGCAAGTCTCTCAAGAAACTCAAAGGAATCTAACAAGATTGTTAGAGCACTGTGAATTGTTGGAGCATCACTCATCAGTTGGGAAGAAGAATGAAGGGTTGTCAAATTATTTAAGGGAGTATGAGGCGCTTGGTGAGGAGTTTCACGCATCCATGTCATTAAAGGACTTTTTCACCATCAAATCTGAAGTGGTTGGTGACGTGGATGCCTCATCTCACGAGGGAAGTTTGACAGAACCCTGGGATAACTTCTAGGAAGTGCATGCATCTACTCATATTGAGGAGGTGTGCAATGAAGTTGACAAAACATCAACCTTCAATACACCATTAGAGCCATCCAATGAGGCTGATAACACCAGTGCTTATGACGGGCATGTTGATTGCACACATGATCATGATGAGCTTCATATGGTGTTGAGTTTGGCACATTCTTCGTCATTTCAGTCATCTATGGCAGTCAGGACACATGAGGATGTTAGTGATACGGTTTGATGGAGGAGCTTTTTGTGATGGTTGGGCGCGAGGAACATTCAAATTTACATGGGCTTGACGAGAGGTATGGCTTAGAGACTTCTAATTATTCACATAGTCTACATCCCAAAGATCGTGAGCCACTTCTTTTGGGGAGCCCATTGATGGCTCAAGTCAAAACAGTAGACTAGCTATCAGGGATGTATGTACACCCACGTATTGTGGGAATGGATATATTGAGGACGTGGACACATCAATATGGGATTGTGGGGCGATTCCTTCAAAGGGACTTTGTGCATACCATTGAGTTTGGATTGTCAAGGGGAGAGAAGTTGACCTTATGCGTTTATGTCAGCTTGACCAAAGGGGTAATGTGAGGTTAATAGTGAGCTCAGGCAGTTTGGAGGAGTTGTATGATGCTTTCAAAGGTCTGCTTATCATCTTTCATCAACGGGATCATTCTTGCGCAGTCAAATTTTGATTCCATTGCATTTTGACCGATCCTGTAATTTGGGAGAATTAATGGGCATTATTTAATGGATTGCACTAAGGTTGTCATTTTAATAATTTATCTAAGAGGGGTACCTTGGTGTAATAGCTCATTGGAACCGAGATGAAGAGCTCTAAATGGTGGAGAGGATAAAAAGTGTCTTTCAGTGCCCAAAAATGCTCTAACGTCAAATAAATCACTTTTTGGAGCCAAAGGGTTAATAAATCAATCAAAACCATCATAGCCCTTGCAGCTAAGATGAAGTGGAAGTTACACCAGATGGACGTGAAAACAACTTTCTTAAATGGTGTCAATGAAGAAGAACTGTATATAGAACAACCTCAAGGATTTGAAGTAGAAGACAAAAAGACTCATGTATGCAAATTGAAGAAGGCTCTGTATGGATTGAAACAAGCTCCTAGAGCTTGGTATGGAAGAGTTGACAGTTTTCTGACGAGCTTGGGCTTTACCAAGAGTAAAGCAGATTTTAACCTTTACTTCAAGGTTATAAATGATGAGCTTGTTATATTGTTGTTGTATGTGGACAACTTATTTCTAACTGGAGAAGAAAAGCTCATCACTGATTGTAAGAAGAAGCTCGCTACAAAATTTGAGGTGAAAGACCTTGGCCTAATGCACTATTTCTTAGGTCTTGAGGTCTGGCAGAGCCCGGAGAAGATCTTCCTTAACCAAGGGAAGTATGCAGTTGAAAAACTGAAGAGGTTTGACATGTTGGAGCGCAAATCCATGAATACACCAACGGAAACAAAGTTGAAGCTCCTGGTTGACACTTCGTTAGAATTGATTGATGCTACGTTGTACAGACAGATCATTGGATCGTTCATGTATCTGACAAACACCAGGCCAGATATATGTTTTGATGTGAACACCTTGTTGTCGCCCTAATGCACACTTGCAAACGTGAGCTAAGTCCGGCTCACTTAGTGTGCCCTCGGAGACACAATGTCTAAGTCCCTGCCCACACTGTCACCTTGGCAGGAACTTCTTCCGTCTAGGCTTACTCCTAGGGAAGCC
>SNQJ01S0094386.1:0-13281 GCA_010110895.2 Picea sitchensis
TTAATTTCAAAAACGTTGAGACTAAATTTCAAAGTGAGGATAGGCAAAATTCTATGTTTCTCCTAAACTCTAGATGAGCCAGAAGTATGTTTGGGATAATCCTAACCTTTTTAGTCATTCTAGCAGAAATAAAATGATCGTTTTCGCTCAAGAGATTCCTAACAAAAAAAATAAAATTAATAAGTTTTCTCCGAGATTCTCCATAAGGTTAAAGTGTCTGAGGGCCAAAAGAATATTAATTCAGAGATATTTAATTAAGTTGACAGATCCTTGCTGTAAAAAAATTTCAAGCAATATATTTTCCCTGAGTATGTTACATACTTATTGATTGCCCCCACTTCATAACAAAAGTGTATCTAAAGAGATGGTGAAAGGAAATTCGTTATCGATTGCCCCCATCTAATCTAAAGAGATGATGAAAGGAAATTCATTATATGATTTCCCTCATCTCATCATTTAAATGCTAAAAATAATGAAGTGGTGAAAGGAAATTCAATGTGGAAAATCTGATAACTTCACCGGGGTACTGAACAGGCCCGCTGGCAGTGAAACAATGTCTACATATAGGACAAGGTTGTTATACACGAATTGCAAGATTCTCTGGTAATTTTCTCTTTTCAGCCAGATTACACTCTAAGATTATGGGATTCCAGATTATACTCTAAGAGTCTCTCGATGCAAATACGATCAAATAAAAAACTAGTAGAATGGTTAATCTTGTTTCGATTATCTTGCACAAGTCCGAGGTTGGTTGTTAGGAAGGGAAATCTATGTGAGCCTATCTCGAGATTGTCGAACGTTTTAATCTTGAAAGTTTTCCGAAGTTAAGGTTGGAATATTTATCCTCCTGGTAGGGTTTTCACAACTATGTCTCACAGGCTGGAATAACTAAATCCATTTACCCAATAAAAGGTACTAAGTTCGCTCGTTCTCCTCGTCCCACAAGGAGACGAGGTCCCCAATTGGAGCCTATATTGAAACCAGGTTTTAAAGTTTTTACCTCTAAGACTAAAAATTTTCTCTTCCGGGATTCGGATTTTCATAAGGTATAATCCTCGCTATCAGTCCAAAAAGCCTGGTACCGAAATCCCGAAATGATTTTTTTTTTTTTATAATAAAAGACAGAAAGCTCAAGTGTTATTAAAGTCTAGACACACGTTTTGTAAAGTACTTTTAATCATGCTAAATTAAAACCCTAAAGGAGTTAATTAACCATCTTTTAACCTTTTGGGATTCGGGTTTACTCAAAACAACATGTTTTCAATACATTTTGAATCAAAAAATCCCGATTCCTGATTTCTCGAAAGAAATGGAAGACAGTATTGATCCATGATTAATTAACTAATCCCATCACAACTTCAGGATTTAGGGTTTAGTGGTGATATACATCATGTAAGAGAGATCCCCGAAACCCCAAAATGTGAAGTCCTGACTCAATACTGAAATTAAGGCCTAAAACTAATCCCATCGTGATTTCGGGAGTCAGAGTTTAGTGGCAACATACCTCATGTAAGCGTGATTCCCGAAACCTCGAAACGAGAAGTCTCGACTCAATACCGAAATTAAGGCCTAAAACTAATCCCATCGCGATTTTGGGATTCTGGGTTTAGTGGCGACATACCTCATGTAAGCGTGATTCCTGAAACCCTGAAATGCGAAGTCCCGACTAAATACCAATGTCTAAAAAGAGCTAACTTCATTTAAAAAAATACATTTAATGGTAATTAAACTTCTTAGGTATTTTGTTTTTTGGTTTTCGTCAAATGAGATCTTTTGAATTTTGATTTTAGAATTGCCAAAATACGGCCATATTAATAACGGATAGATGGTGATTTCTGTGACACAAATGCGTATCTCAAAAATATTCTCTACATTAAAGGTATTAAATTCTTGGCAGTTGCGTCCGTACTTTCAACATAAAATGAGTTAAAGGAAAATTAAAGGTCTGTGTTTTGAAACTTATTCTCGCTCTTTCTATCATGAGTAAGTCACATCCAGCCGAGCTTACACACCTCTCTTCCATGACAAGTTTTCATTTCAATACGAAAGACATGGCACCAAAGAAGGGATCCAAGAAGAGTGAAGATACGACTGCGATTTCCAACCTAGAGGGAGATTTCATATCTGACACCATGTCACATGCTATCGACTTGATCAAATCATGGAGACAAATATATGAAAATATAGATTACGAGATAAAAAATTACCTTAACGATTATGAGAATCACCTTCGGGACATAGCAGAATCATAACTTCACAAGATTGTAACACGCCCACGGCTCATGGCATAGAACGACATGATCAGTTGGGCTTTAGAGAAGGTTGATATTCCAACAAGAATCATTTTAAATGACCAAGGGGTCATCATCATCTCTTTCATACCTGAACATATCCAGGTTATGTACAAACTCTCACCCAATCCTAAATTCATTTACAATACCGAATTTATAGCTAAATTTAAGAGAAAGGAATGCACCGAGGAAGACGAAACTTACCCTGATTTAATCAAAGGCTGGTGGAGATGTCCATCAAAATTTAGGGTAGATACCCACAGAATTTATGCCACAACTTATTTGAACGAATACATGGTTTATGTATCCATGATGTTGTGCAGACACTTCGGCAGAAAGAATCCCTATCATTTCCCAGCAGAATGGGTGCCCTTTTTAGAGGAATCATCAGAAGGATTTACTTTCAACTGGGACAAGATTTTATCCGATAACATAGCCAAAGAGGTTTCAGATTACAAAGATGAAATATCCCAAGGTTAACCAGTGGCCTTTTACATGTCAACATATATCATGGACGTAATTTGTTTTATGACTCCATTTCCCCTGATGAAATGGAGTTGGAACATAACCTGCCTTGAATCCATTCACGAGTACAACTCTGAGTTGTGGGAAGAAAATGCAATTTTTTTTTTTATGAAATTTGTCACTTTGTGGTGATACCAATGCATAAAATGTTTTTCAGCTATGACCCTCCTCGCATCTCTGAAGCAGTTTCAAAAAACCTCCAACCAATAGCAGACTGGTTCATTGAATAAAGCTTCTCCTACAACATGGTTTATGGGTGCTCAATTCCACCTCATGCGCTTCCAAAATTCCTCCCAGATAGATTGGTGTGTAGGGAAGTGTCACACCAAATAGTGAAAGGAGGTATCATAATAGATCTAAAGGCGACTCAAAACAAGTCCTGGCCAATCTTCCCTGTGCACATCAGGAAATTTTCATTACAAAATTTGGGCCATTCCAAGGTGGAAGCAAAAGCACTTGAAGAAGTAAAATTGTTAAATATTGAGTACAAAAGGCATGACCCTTATCAACTAGTGAACAAACACTTGATACATTGCAATATGAAATCATATGAACATGAGGAGTCCCCTTGGGATGAAATGTTCAAAGGGACGAAAACTTATAAAGAGGTGTTGGAACGAGTACAGACACTGTCGTCCGACCTGCAAACTAGCTTTTAGACATTTCAAAAACATAGACAGAGTGGTCTACCCCAAGTACTGCAAGGATAATAAATCACCCTCACCCAGGAGCAAGAAAGTGTCCCCCCAGTCTTCGAACAGGAAGCACAGAAGAAAGGTAATCCCGAAAAAATCCCACAGGATATCGAAAGGCCCCCACTAATCAAAGAGACCTTACAAACAAAAAAGTCAGAGACCGAAGTAGAGAAAAGGTCTGGGAGACCACCCAATTCTATTAAGATTAACCCCCCTTCGTCACCTGGTGTTGACATCAATATGCCTAAGGCAATAGGAGGTAAAGGATCTACAGAGCTAGGAAGTCCCATAGCTTCCTTAACACCTTTACAATTTGCTTTTGGATTCCCACAGACATGAGCTCTATTTGTTGATGACCTCACCTCTATCCTCATAGATGAGATTCCTCCTTCTGATTATTTTTTTAGCAGAAAAAGGAAGACCGTTCTGAAACAAGAGATGCATAAGAAGGAGGGGAATATGGTTAAAAAGCATAAAGTCCTGATAGATGGACAAAATTTGGAGGAGGAGGATTTTGCTACAGAGCTAGCAGGTTCCATGGGAGCCATGGCAGCAACAAACTTTTTTACCGTGGGAAATATGAGAACAAGGATAAAGAAGAGTGATAACATGATAGCTCAATTACAAGATCAATTAAATAATGCTGAGGAGAAAATCAGAGAGAAGGTGAGTAAAAGCTTGGAGCAAACCAAGGCTGTCGAAAGGCTAGAAATTCAATCACTCAAAACAAGCCTGGACGAAATGAACCAGAAGATACAAGAAAGTCAGGTACAGGTTTCTTAGCAAAAGGAACATGCAGAACAATTACAGGCTAGGTTAAATTTGATGGAAGGTCAGGTCATAGATCAAAAATCTTTCCAGGGCCAGTCTTTGGAAGTGCATTCAAAAATAGAAGTTGAACAATAGAAATTGATTTCCAAGATAGAGATTATTCAGAGTTACTTCCAAGAAGTGGATAATGCCTTTGATAATATTATCCTAAAGGAAAAAGAAGCCAAAGCAACAAGATTTACTCTCCAAAAGGCAATCATATATTCAGCAAATGAAGAGACATCAAAAGCTACGAAAATATTAGCCACATAATAGATTAGAGGCGACATCATGCTCAAGCTATGGGAGACCAACATAACTGAAAACAAAAGAATAGTCAAGGAAATCAGAGATGATTGCGAAGGAGTTTTTGATCTTTTAGACAAAATATCATTGAACATTGGAAAAGGAAATTTCACAGGACTCCTGGGACAGATTAATATTGTAAGACATCAATTAAATTTTAGAGAAAATTTGAGTGAAATTCAAACAAAAATTTCATGGCTAAGAGAAATGGATGTCACCCTAATAGACAGGTTGTTAGTTGAGCCCAACTTAAAACTACAATCGATAAAGTTTGCAGATAAAGGAGTTGAAGTCCGTCTTTCCAAGATACAAAGAAAGGTTTATCTGTTCGAAGCAAAAGACCTTCCAGAACCCACCATAAATTTTACACAGTTCCCGGAGAGATGCATTGAATGTATCAGATCAAAAGAAGGAGAGCCATCAACAAAATAAAAGTATCATTTGGAAGATTGTAAAGAAAAATTTTCATTTTTTGCTAGAATTAATACAATATAGATTGAAGATTCCAGATCTGGTCAAGCCTAAGTTATGTGTTTCTCTATCATTCTATCTTTTATTTCATACCTTCGTTAAATGCTTTCATGATGCAACTTCTATTGTGGTGTCTGAACATTCAGATTATCTAACCATTTGCAGTTTTTCCTCTGTATCAACTGTCAACGGATATAAGACCTATGAGCGTTTTAGATTTATGAAATTATATACTTCTTAGAAGTTATCATCCTTCTTTCTTCTGTTAGCATAAAATGAGATTCCTCTTTAATTGATGCCTCATTTTTGTTATACAACTATATATTTCTTTGTCTTTCTCCATTTCATGCACCATCTCTTTTAATTTTAACTCAGATACTAGAAATGACCTTTATTTCTGTTGTACTATTGATTCATAATTTGGAACTTTTATTTTTATTAATTTAAACCAGAAATTTGCGACCCTTGAAGATATTTTTGGCTTACAAAAAGGGAAATCCTTAGCTTTCATGACTTTTCCAGTTACCAGACAACCTAATATAGAACCCGGTCTATTAGATCAGATAAGCAT
Organism: Picea sitchensis; assembly: GCA_010110895.2. NCBI lineage: Eukaryota > Viridiplantae > Streptophyta > Pinopsida > Pinales > Pinaceae > Picea > Picea sitchensis. The sequence goes on from SNQJ01S0094386.1 coordinate 5,670, forward strand.
AGTGCTAAAACTATTCAATACCATATTACAAACAAAAAATACCTAGGTAGAACTTGAACGTTCATGGGCTGTGATTGAAAGGGATATTAGTATCCAAGAACAATGGGAAGCTAGACAAAGACAGTTAAGAAACCAACCCTGATCTCACTTTTTATTGAACTGATCTTTTTACCCTTTAGTTATTTCTACCTTTTCGGATGCCTTGACAGTATACTTTAGAGCCTTAAAGTAAAAACTCAGGAACAACATCTTTTTGGCGTCGTTGTCGGGGAGCGAAGAAAAAAGTATTTTCCCTGGGAAGAATGACATTGACATTTTCTTTCTTTGATAGTGAACAAAGATCGAAAAACCTTCCAAGGTTACTTTTGTCTTTCACTTGGTGACTCCATGATAAGTAAACTAGATTTTAGCCGAAAGAACACCAGAAAGAACCCAGACGACAAGCAAACCTCGCCATTATCTGATCCGGAAAAGATTTTAAAATCTAGAAGATTTCTTAAACAAATCGTTTCACCGACACATACCATCTATCAAACCAATTCTATATGGTCGAATGTCAAAGGAATACTTGAGAGATCCATCTCCCTCCCCCTTTCAATCAATACGTTTTCTTTTCTTGAAGTCCACACTCCTACTATCGAGCGCTCTGACGAAAGCCCTGTGTATCCTGATTTAACCCCCGTCGATTCTTCGATATATTCATTTTACAAGTCTAGAGAAACAAGTCCTCTTCATATTGGGCCTTCTTTCTCCAGTTTCCTGTGCCTTGACGATCAGTTCCCCACAACCTTATTGTCACATTCAAGTACAACCCAAAATATACCAAGCTTCCATGAGCTTTCTCCTCATACACTCCAAGTTTCAGCCTCAAATCTATGAATGGTTGTGCATGGATGTGCGGGGGCTGGAGGCGATGCTGTAGGTGGTGCCGCAGGAGGAGCGACAGGCGGCCAAGTACCACTCCCTAGAATTTTTGCTAAGGTGGTTTCCAGATATGCCCCTCTTGTCCTCCCAGTTCCCGTACATGACCTTCCAAAAAATTACATGAAAAGTCTCCCAAAATTTACAAGGGAAGGCGATTTAACCACACAAGAACACATCAATTTCTTTGACCAATTTGCCGATATCCTAGTACTCGGACACAAATATGTATACTATAGACTCTTAGTACAAACTTTCGAAGGGCAGGTTAGAACCTGGTTTCGAGGCTTAGCAGCAGGATCTTTAAGGTCCTATGATGAACTCGAAAGTGCTTTCATCAGACAATGGGGAGAAAGAAAAGATCACCTCTATTATCTGACTGAATTCAGGGCTCTTAGAAAGAAAAATTCTGAATCGGTTCTCGAGTTCACCCAAAGATTTAAAAAATTGTATAATAAAACTCCCATCGAGGTTAAACCTTCTCAGCCTGCAACGAAAGTAACTTTCACTAGAGATTTCGACCCTAATTTCGCCCTACTATTTAGAGAGAGGAGATCAGTAGACCTCACCAAGATGGAAGACGATGCCCTAGAAATTGAATCAAACATGATGGCTTCAGGTAAGCTAAAATCCAAAACCGAGGCTGGAAACAAGGAAAACAGAAGATACAAAGAACAAGAAGGATCTTCTGGGTCAGGAAGATCGTCGGGAGACAAAATGGATGACATGGATAGGATAATTAAATAACTATCTAATAAGATTTTGAAAATGGAATTAGATCAGACAAAAAATGACCATTTTCCCAGAAAGGATTTCAGAAAGAATCCCAATCCTCAAGTCCCACAAAGATAGATTAAGAATGAGGATCAAAAAATCCCAGCCGCCTTTAAGAGTGAAAACTTCATTGGAGAGGAATATTTTGAAGATTTCGAGAAATTAGAGGAAGATATAAACAATCTAGGTGATGATGAGCCACAACCCTATTTATCGAGACAAGATTATGAAAAATTCTTAAATAAAGAAAATAGATTGGAAAATGACCTAAATAGTAATACTTATGAAGATTTGACCTACCGGGGTATTGCCAATGGTATAATGGTCGAGATTCACCAGAAGTACAATCTAAGGCCTAGAAACATGAGTCTCGCAATCAACCAAATGAAAACGATCTTTTCGAGGAGCGAGACAGACAAGATAGTTTCAAAAAATGTTGAAAAGCAGACTGAAAAAACTGACATAACGGACGCACAGCCTACCAAGACTAAGACAGCTGAAACACTTGTAGTCAAAACACAGAAAGCGAAAGTTCCTGTAATGGAAACGAAACCTTCAACACAAAGGAAAGCTGATAAGAAGGGGATCGAAGCCCAAACTATAGAGAACAAAACAATTGCGGGGAGTTTTGATCTAGAAAATGAAATCAATAAAATCAAGATCCCCATACCTCTTGTCGAGCTAGCAAAAAACCCCATCTGTAGAAAAACAAATTGCCAAGATGATTAGTTTTTCAGAAGATGAAAGCCAAGCCGATGTCATTAACTTAGAAGATGACAAACCGAATATAGTTTTTGGTCCACATTTTGAAGGCGCCAGAGACACTGTCACCCCCTTCTATATCACGTTAGCTTTGTTCTACCAACTACTCCATAACTGTATGCTCGATTCTGGAGCATCCCACAATGTAATACCTAAAGCCATTATGGAAAAATTGGGTCTCGAAATCACCAGGCCTTATGGAGATTTATATTCTTTCGATTTAAGAAAAGTTAAGTGTATAGGCATGATGAAAGACTTGGTGGTCAATCTGGCACAAATACCTGCGAAAAACATTCTCATGGACGTAGTGGTCGCCGATATTCCTCCAAAATATGGTATTTTGTTATCCAGATCCTGGGGCACCAAGCTTGGAGGATCTCTCCAGCTTGACATGACATATTCTACGATTCCAGTTTTTGGAGGATAGTTCACGCGCCTGTACAGAGAAACCAGGTTGGCATTTACGGTAAGTGATCCACGCAACCCGAATAACCACCCTATATATATTTCAGATCAATATATAGGTAATTTCATTTTATCCATTGATGATGATATTGTTTTAGGTATAGATGAAAGTAGTACAGAAGAAAAAACAGAAAGAAAAAAAAATAAAAAAAATGTATATAGCACTGGTGTGTGGAATATGTTTTTTGACGGCGTTTCATCTTACCTTGGAGCTAGAGCTGGGGCACTCCTTGTGGACCCTGATAATCAATTTGTAATTCATTTTTCCTATAGACTCCAATGGAATGCAAACCACACTAATAATGTATCCAAGTCTGAAGCCTTAGTGTTAGGGTTAGAAGTCGCTAGGAGAATAAAAATAAAAAACCTTGAAATCTTTGGTGATGTCGAGCTAATTGTAAAACAAGTAAATCGACAGTACCAGGCCAAACATCCTAGGCTGAGGTATTTCAAGAATTGCGTTTGGGATTTGATAAAAAAATTCTTCTCCTCTGTCAAAGTCCACTACATTCCAAGAACTGTAAACCAACAGGTTGATGCATTAGCCAAAGTAGCCTCAACCTTCACACCTCCCACTGCTTTCAAATTAAAGTACCATATACAAATGAGACACCGACCTTCCATACCCAATAACATACAAAACTGGCAAGTTTTTGAGGATGATGAACAACAACACAAATTTTTAGAATCGATATACGAGTTTTCCAAAATGCATGCCGACCAAGAAAACCAAAATGATATTGTTTGGATCATGCAGGAAGGGGAAGAACCCCAATAATTCCACGATAAAATCGCCAATCATCAAATGCTTGTTCTAAAAAATAATCAGATCCCCAAGGGTCTGATTCCCTTGGAAAGGTTATTTAATCAAGGCGATATCCCTTTAATATCCACCTTACAACCTCAACCTAAAGAGGTTGAGGACTGTGACATAGGTACGAAAGAAAACCCTCGATTGGTGAAACTATCCAAATACCTGTCCCCAACAAACAAAAGTAAATACACTGAGTTGCTTAGTAAATATAAAGATGTTTTCACTTGGTATTACGATGAATTGAGAACTTATGATACTTCTATAATCAAACATAAAATTCCTTTGAAACCTTGTGTCAAGCCTTTTAAACAGAAACTCAGACAGATAAACCCTATCCTGCTACCAGTGATAGAAAAAGAGGTAAAAAAACTCTTAGACGCCAAAATCTTCGTCCGACTAAGATATTCCGAGTGGGTAGCTAATTTAGTCCTAGTAAGAAATAAAAATGGTGAAATCAGACTGTGTGTTGATTTTAGAAACCTGAACCGATCATCACTCAAAGACAATTATCCATTGCCTAAGATGGACCACATCTTAGAGGAAGTTGTTGGAGCTAACATAATGTCAATGATTGATGGTTTTTCAGGTTACAATCAGATCGCAGTACACCAAGATGATAAGGAACAAATGACTTTCACTACCCCTTGGCGTACCTTCATGTACGATAAAATTCCTTTCGGCTTAATGAATGTGGGGGAAACCTTCCAGCGAGCCATGGACATTGCCTTCGTTGGTGAGAGAGTTAAATTCATTGTTATCTATCTCGATGATCTGACTGTTTTTTCAAAATCTGATGCAGAACATTTAGTACACCTGAAGCAAACTTTCAAGAAATGTCGTAAATTTGGTTTGTCCCTCAATCCCAAAAAATCTCATTTCTCTATGCAAGAAGGTAAGCTATTAAGTCATCTAGTGTCTAAAGATGGAATCAAAATTGATCCCAAAATAATTGAAGAAATAGATACCATAAATATCCCTAGGAATGTAAAAGAAATTCAATCTTTCTTAGGAAAAATAAATTTCTTGAGAAGATGCATCCCTAACTTTGCCGAAATTGTGAAGTTGATCACAGATATGTTGAAAAAGAATAGTGAGACGAAGTGGGAAAGCGAAGTGAAAGAATCCTTACAACGAATCAAGAAAGTTATCAGCGAAGCACCAGTCTTGGCAAGTCCTGATTACACAAAAGAATTTCTGATTTTTTCCTTCGCTTCCGAACACACTATTGCAGTTGTATTGTTACAGAAAAAAGAAGAAGGATTTGAACAACCCATTGTTTTTTTCAGTAAAAGTATGAGAGATGCTGAGTTGAAATATAATATACTAGAAAAACAAGCTTACACAATGGTAAAGGCTCTCAAGGCCTTCAGAATGTACGTATTACATTTGAAGATCATAGCCTATGTTCCTACAAGCTTTGTCAAAGACATACTGGTTCAGCCGGATAGTGATGGGAGAAGAGGCAGATGGATAGCATTGGTATTTCCATGATGTTGTTCCTGCGAATAAAATGACCTGGTAATTGTCAGACAGTCATACCAATTTTTGTGAACTGCTAGATTTTAGCTATTTTGTATTTGCATTTTCTGAAAATGCGAAGTCCCGTCTCAATACCAATGTTTAAAAAGAGCTAAATTCATTTTAAAAAATACATTTAATGGTAATTAAACTTCTTAAGTATTTATTTTTTTGGTTTCCATCAAATGAGATCTTTTGAATTTTGATATTAGAATTGCCGAAATATATCCATATTAATAATGGAGAGATGGTGATTTCTGTGACACAAATGCATATCTCAGAAATATTCTCTACATTAAAGGTATTAAATTATTGGCAGATGCGTCAGTACTTTCACCATAAAATGAGTTAAAGGAAAATTAAAGGTCTGTGTTTTGAAACTTATTCTCGCTCTTTATATCACGAGTAAGCCACATCCAACCGAGCTTACACACCTCTCTTCCGTGACAGGTTTTCATTTCAATACGAAAGACATGGCACCAAAGAAGGGATCCAAGAAGAGTGAATATACAGCTGAGATTTCCATCCCAGAGGGAGATGTCATATCTGACACCACACCACATGCTATCGACTCGATCAAATCATGGAGACAAATCTATGAAAATCTGGATTACGAGATAAAAAATTCCCTTAACGATTCCAAGAATCACCTTCGGGGCATAGCAGAATCAGAACTTCACAAGATTGCAACACGCTCACGACTCATGGCGTACAACGACATGATCAATTGGGATTTAGAGAAGGTTGATATTCCAACGAGAATCATTTTAAATTACCAAGGGGTCATCATCGACTCTTTTAGACTTGAACATATCCAGGTTATGTACAAACTCTCACCCAATCCTAAATTCATTTACAATGTCAAATTTATAGCTGAATTTCAGAGAAAGGAATGCACTGAGGCAGACCAAACTTACCATGATTTAATCAAAGGCTGGTGGAGATGTCCATCAAAATTTAGGGAAGATACCCACAGAATTTATGCCACAACATCTTTGAAATAGTACATGGTTTATGTAGCCATGATGCTATGCAAACTCTTCGGCAGAAAGAATCCTTATCATTTCCCCGTAGAATGGGTTCCCTTTTTAGAGGAAGCATCATAAGGATTTAGTTTCAACTGGGACAAGATTTTATCCGATAACATAGCCAAAGAGGTTTTAGATTACAAAGATGCAAGACCCCGAGGTTAAACAATGGCCTTTTACATGTCGACATATATCATGGACGTAATTTTTTTTATGACTCCATTTCTCCTAATGAAATGGAGTTGGAACATAACCTGCCTCGAACCCATTCACGAGTACCACTCTGAGTTGTGGGAAGAAAACGTAAAAAAATCATTTTACAAAATTTGTCATTTCGTGGTAATACCAATGCATAAAATGTTTTTCGGATATGACCCTCCTCACATCTCTGAAGGAGTTTAAAAAAACCTCCAGCTGATAACAGACTGGTTCATTGAAGAAAGCTTCTCCTACATCAGGGTTTATGGGTGCTCAATTCTCCCTCATGCGCTTCCAAAATTCCTCCCGGATAGACTGGTGTGTAGGGAAGTGGCACACCAAATAGTGAAAGGTGGTATCGGAATAGAGCTAAAGGTGGCTCAAATGAAGTCCTGGCCAATCTTCCCTATGCACATTGGGAAATTTTCATTACAAAATTTGGGCCATTCCAAGGTGGAAGCAAAAGCACTTGAAGAAGTAAAATTGTTAAATATTGAGTACAAAAGGCATGACCCTTATCAACTAGTGAACAAGCACTTGATACACTGCAATATGAAAGCATATGAACATGAGGAGTCCCCTTGGGATGACATGTTCAAAGGGATTAAAACTTATAAAGAGGTGTTGGCACGAGTACAGACATTGTCGTCCGACTTGAAAACTAGCTTTCAGACCTTTCAGAAAGGTAGACAGAGTGGTCTACCCCAAGTACTGCAAGGAGAAGAAATCATCCTCACCCAGGAGAAAGAAAGTGTCCCCCCAGGCTTCGAACAGGAAGCACAGAAGAAGGGTAATCCCGAAAAAATCCCACAGGATACCGAAAGGCCCCCACCAATCAAAGAGACCTTATAGACAAAAAAGGCAGAGACCGAAGTAGAGAAAAGGTCCGGGAGACCACCCAAGTCCAGTAAGCTTAACCCCCCTTCGTGACCCGGTGTTGATATCAATATGCCTAAGGCAATAAAAGGGAAAGGATCTACAGAGCTAGGTGTTTGCACTCTTTTCGTCGATGTGTGAGCAAAAAGTGAGTGCTTACATGCCTAGTTGGGCTCTGCTAGTCATGACAGCTGTATGGTAAAAGGTTAGAAAGAAAACAACTAAGCTATTAACAAGAATTAAATAAAAACTAAAT